>CAUYON010134743.1:0-17853 GCA_963573935.1 Arctocebus calabarensis | reverse complement strand
GTGCTGGTTTCATATACAATCTTAACTATTTTCATCAAACTGATTAACATAGCCTTCCTGGCAATTTCTCCATTATTATAGGAGATTCAGTTTTTAATGGGGCTCCAGTGGCTACCTAGTTAATCTCCCATCCAAAGCAGTACTATTTTGAAAATGAACAGTCTCACTAAAAGAAGTCCACTAATGAAGCTTTCCATTTTCTATCTCCCACATCTAAAGAATAATGCCGGCTCGGCACCTGTGGCTCAACAGGCTAAGGCGTTAGCTACGTACACCTGAGCTGGCAGGTTCGAATCCAGCCCGGCCTGCCAAACAACAATGACTGCTGCAACCAAAAAATGGCCGGGCGTTGTGGTGGGTGCCTGTAGTCCCAGCTACTTGGGAGGCGGAGGCAGGAGACTTGCTTGAGCCCAGGAATTGGAGGTTTCTGCGAGCTGTGATGCCATGGCACTCTATCCAGGGTGACAGCTTGAGGATCTGTCTCAAAAAACAAAACAAAACAAAACAAAACAAAACAGAACAAAAGAATAACGCTGAAAAGCCAAAAGGCAGGAATGGGGAAGAATCTAAAAACCACATCATCTAAAAGACCAGGATGTTGCTGAGAAAAGACAAGGATCTGGGGAACTGTGATCTTTGTACTTTTCAAGACCTGTGCAACTATCATGCCAATGAAGAGTAAGATACTACACTGTTTGCTCCCAGTGAAGGAACCTAGGAACAAGGATAAAAGTAAAGAAATATGTTCTTGGGTGGCTCCTGTAGTGCAAACGGCTAAGGTGCCAGTCATATACACCAGAGCTGGCAGGTTCGAATTCGGCCCAGGTCTGCCAAACAACAACTATAACCAAAAAATAGCTGGGCATTGTGGTGGGCGCCTGTAGTCTCAGCTACCTGGGAGGCTAAGGCAAGAGAATCGCTTAAGCCCAGGAGTGAGGTTGTTGTGAGCTGTGATGCTACGGTACTCTACCAAGGGCTACAGCTTGAGGCTCTGTCTCAAAATCAAAAATAAACAACAACAACAACAAAAGAGATGTGTTCTTTTAGTTTGTTATGATGAAGAACTCACAGTAAACAGAATTTCCAAAAAGAAAAACAAATTATACAATGTTCCAGTTATTCTAACTACTGAAGACCTATGTGGAATGACTAACTCTTGTTGTGAATATCATTAATGCAGTAGAAGATGGGGGTTCAGATTATCAGCAGGGTAAAAACTAGCAGCCAAGTTTCTCATTGTGGGTTCATGTTTATTGGACATTTGGATATTTTAAAGCCTTTTGCCCATTTTTTTTACTGGATTGCCTGTTATGTATTGATTTGTGAGTTTATCATATATTTTGGATATAGGACCTCTTACTGGATCTATATTTTTTGTAGGCTGCCTTTTTACTCTGTAGGGTCTTTTTATCAACAGAAATTCTTCACTTTAATGTAGGCCAATTCATCCATTTTCCCCTTTGGTTAGCCTTTGTTGTTGTTGCTGTGTATATTGTAAGAAATCTCTGCCTACTCCAAGGTTATAAATCTGTTTTTCTACATATTCTTCCAGAAGCTATACTATTTAAGTCTGAATTTGGTTTTTGTGTATATTGGTAAGGGGTCAAAGTTCATTTTTTGTTTTTCCTGTGGGGATATGCAACTGACTTTGGCACTGTTTATTGAAATGGCAATCTATATTTTAAAAGATGGCTGCTGTATGGAGAAAAAACTAGGGGAAAAGTGTGGGAGCAGGTGAACCAACTAGAAGACTACTAATGAACAGAGATAATTTACCCAAGCTCACAGAGTAAATAAGCAGAATTAGATTACGGAGCTATTTGACACCAAATTCTTAACCACATACTATACTACACTGTTTTCCAAAGGAGGGTTAGGGCACAATTCCTATATTCCAATCACATCGGTAGACATTTGGTAGAATCCAGATATAGCATATGAATCCTTTTCTATGTAGACCTCTAAGCAGTCTCTAGCAATGAACTAATTTGGTATTGAACACAAAACCTAGTCCTGCTAAAAAGAGAGATTGATGACAAATCACCCTCCCCACCGAAACTGGCAGTAAAGCCTAAATACACCAAAAGTCTGTTTTGGATGTTACCAGAGCATAGTCAGGTACACTAGTCCACTTGCAAGTAGCTGCTATTCTTCATTTTTCACAAAGAGCACAAGATGATTTTACTCTTGCTTCAAGAGCCTGTTAAAGAAGTATTTATACTGAGTTCATCTTTCTGGGCCTTGGTTTCCTAATCTATAAAAATTTATACAACATCAGATATTGTACAATGGCATCTAGAGAGGTTGCTTTATGTGGCCAATGTATATAAATGTGGCAGCCATGAGAAAGTTCCCTGTAAAACTGGTGTATCAGGGAGGGTAATTCACTGATGGCCCAAGCAGCAAGGCTTCAAAATCCATGACTGTGTTTGCACTGAGGCCCACTTTGTGGGGACATTAAACTAGACACTTTGCGGGAGACATGGCATTCTCATTGTGAAAGGCACTTTGATTATATTAAAAGTACCATTGCTAGTCTATTTGTATTTTTCTTCCTCCTAGAAACCTGTTAATACCAAGGAGTAAGTGAAGAAAACTGATTAAGAGCTATGAGATATGACAGTAAATTTCACGATTCCCTTATAGATCTTAATCCACTGGTTGGAGAGACCTGCTTTATTACACTCTGATGGTGTGCAGTTCTTTTCCTAGCAATTGAAAATAATGTATTGATGAGGAAACAGCCAGAGATAAAGATAAAGAAGATAAAGCCTGCTCAGCATTTCCGTCTACAGTAATCCCATAAATAATTGAAAATTTCTAGCAAACTAAAGTTTACTATTTTCAACAAATAGGTACTACTTAAATTGTTGACTTCGTGAGTAACAACACAAATTACAACAGTCTCCCTATTATATGAAAGCCAATGTTATTTCTCTATTTATTTTTGCAAGACATATCTGACACAGCCCACTGCTGCCACCGCTTGTCAGGGCCCAGGACTGGCCAGTTTTCAGGCTGGCTTAACTAGTTTCCGGACAAGGACCGCTAAGCCTACCTTGCTCAGGAACAATTTCTCTTAGGTGCCTGAGGGCTATCTACTTCAGCAGCAGAGAGAGAGGCTTAAAGAGAGTAAAGCAGTCTTAGAATAGATAGATAGATCTATTGTTTAGTAGAGCTTAGTAATCTGCAGCAGAGAGACGCTGTGCTGGTGTTCTATAGGCAGGAAAGGAGACAGAGTCAGAGTAGGTGGGTCCCTGATAGAATGTGGACACTCCCATCTGCTTCTCCTCCAGCCTAATATAAGGCTGACCTCGTGCCTCTCAACACCACAGGTGTAGAGACTGCCAACTCACCAATGCTCTCATTTCGTGAGCTCTCATGCTTGTTAGGAGAGCTAAATCCCTCTCCATGCCCTTTTCACCAAGGTGTTCCATTATTGAGCTATACAGGTATTTCTTATAACTCTCACTCCCTCTAGCCATAGGCTATACAGGCTGCTACACATACCAATTTGTAGTCATAAATTCAAATTTACCATCCAGTACATAAAAAATTTCATGTGCTATAATTTGAATGATTAATATCAGACTGGTTTTTCTTAAAATACAAATGCTTAATCTAAAAAAAAAAAAAAAAAAGAATTCCTGGAATTTCAAAAATATTACCTAGATGAACATTGTAATATTCCAAATGAGCTTTTCCATATTTACTTTTCAGAGAAATAATATGAAATCTGTATATAAGCAAATCTAAATATTTGGGCAAAATCTAAATTTGATGACCATTTTATGAGCAGACTATTTCCTCCCCCTTGGGTATCTTTGGAAGTTTATTACTTACCTAACCTTTTTGCTCACAGAGGAGCTGTTCCTCTTCTTTTTTGAGTGAAACATATCAAAAATTTCATGCAATTTGAAACACACTAACCATCTGGAAAACCACAAAATGCTATCTTAAATAACAGGCAAATCTGTAGCACTACTGGGTATATTAGAGCAAAGACCCAGGAATTTTGATTATTAGATTCATCTCTTGGCTCCTGCTTCTCTCTCACTGAGTGAACTGGGCAAGTTACAAGTCACTTAACATCAATGGCCCCACTTGCTCTTTTAGGAAAATCAACTCAGTAACATGTTCCTCACACAGACTTCTACCATTTAATTAATGTTTATAAAGTACTTGGAAATTTTTTTCTGGAAGATCCTAGGTGAATGTTAGCTACTATTAGAATTATAGGCCTTGTTTTTGTAGCAATCTGTCAAACTTACAAAAAAAAACCTAAAAGAGATCTCAATCAACTAGATTTTCTTTTTTTAAAGGAAAGAAAAAAGAGAGAGGGTTTTAAAATAAATGTCTGCCTATTTTCTTCGCAACAATTTGTTTAAGCATTATTGGATAACATGTGTGCCAAGCACGCTGCTAGCTACACTGAAGATATTTAAATATCCAGTGCCAACAAGCACAGCTGCTGGGCTCTCTGTGCCCTCCTCTTGTTCGCTCCATGCCAAATTACTCACACAGCTATGAATGATGAGGCAGCAGCATAGGAGAATGCCAAGTGTGAGTGAGATTAGTGATAAACCAGAGGATCCCCATAGAGGTCAGTGATTAGCAAGTTCCCAATTGCCATTACTTTTCCAACCCAGCCTTTATCTCATCGTATATGCCATCTTAACTCTATACCAACTTCCTGTGACAGGCATCAGAAATGTAAGCAGCTTCCCAATCAGTAACTCCTGCAGAATTACCACAGTACCAATAAAATATCTTATTACCCTGTTAAGAACACAGTCAGATCTGGGTACTTTGAATAGGTCTGAGAAATGACTTCTTGTGATTTTAAAACCTGCGATGAAGTAGTCCAGGATGCAAACATTCACCAACCCAGCTAATGATACTCATGCTTCCCATCTTTCCACTTAAAATCAGATTTACAAATTAAACATACACAAATGGATGAAGATGATGAGGTTTATATAGAACAATTTGCTTTTCAACCATTAAAATGTAGGATTCAATATGAGAGGGTGAGGGGGGTGGATAGCTAAAAATTAGGAATAAATGAATGGCAGAGTGAGATAAGTAAATTTGGGTCCTTACCATTTACCAAAACTTTCTGGGCCATTTTACTGCCCAATTATGCCATATGTAGAATATATAAAAACGTATGCATCATAGGTAGGCTCGAAATCTAAATTCCACTGAGACATTTTACTTAATGATTATTGCATTGTGTTCCCCTAAATTCAGAAATTAGTGTTTTTCTCATTTAATGTCTCTACACTTCCCCAGCCGCGTACAGACCTTAGAAAAAAGTTGGGTGCAGTGGTTCATTCCTGTAATCCTAGCAATCTAGGAGGCCCAAGGCAGGAGGATCACTTGAGGTCAAGAGTTCGAGACTAGCCTGAGCAAGAGTGAGCTCCCCCAATATGTCTACCAAAAACAGAAAAATAAGTGGAGCACTATGGTGCACACCTATAGCCCCAGGTATTCTGAAGACTGAGGCAGGAAAATTGCTTGAACCCAAGAGTTTGAGGTTGCAGTGAGTTATAATGACACCATACCACTTTAGTTAAGGTGATAGAGTGAGACTCTGCCTCAAAAAACAAACAAAAACAAAACAAAACAAAAAACCCCCAAAAGCACTTAGAAAAGAAGACATTTTCATTTTCATAGCAATCCAACAGATTATACAACTAGGAATTATCTTTTGGCTGCAATTCATGAGGAAACAACATGAATGTGTAGTTTAAAAAAAATAATCAGAGGTATTTAGCCTTTTGAGTGCAGGACATAACTTTAAGAGGGTCTCTACCTAACAAATTCAAATATTTTGATCTGATTGTACCCTCACATTAACCTGAAATAAAAAATTAAGTATACCTTAACTTTACAAAAATCATGTAATTTTTCTTACTGTCTACCCCATTCTTTTTAAAAAATTTTTTGAGACAGAGTCTCACTCTGTCATCCTTGATAGAGTGCCACAGCATCATACCTCACTGCAACCTCAAACTCTTGGGCTCAAGAGATCCTTCCTGCCTCAATCTTCTGAGTAGTTGGAATGACAGGTGCCCGCCACAATGCCTGGCTATTTTTTTTTTTTTTTTTGAGACAGAGCCTCAAGCTGTCACCCTGGATAGAGTGCTTTGGCATCACAGCTCACAGCAACCTCCAATTCCTGGGCTCAAGCGAGTCTCCTGCCTCTGCCTCCCAAGTAGCTGGGACTACAGGCACCTGCCACAATGCCTGGCCATTTTTTGGTTGCAGCCGTCACTGTTGTTTGGCGTGCCTGGGCTGGATTCGAACCCACCAGCTCAGGTATACGTGGCTGGTGCCTTAGCCTGTTGAGCCACAGGCGCTGAGCCTGCCTGGCTATTTTTTAAGAGAAAGGGTATCACTCTGGCTCAGACTGGTCTTGAACTTGTGAGTTCAGGCAATCCACCAGCCTCAGCCTCCCTGTGTGCTAGGATTACAGGCGTCAGCCACTACACCCAGTCCCATTCTTAAATAAAAACTGAGCTGGTCCTTCAACACCTAATTTTACTCCCAATTACTCCAGCATAAAGAAAAAGGAATGTCAAATAATAGTCATATCATCAAATAATTTGGTTGGGGGAAGAGAAAAAAATTATCCAATAAATTTACTTTTGACATCTCTTTTTCATCCTCACATTAATGTATGTTGGTAATTGGACACTTTAATAACCTACTCTATCTGACCCATTGCTTCTACCAAATCCTAGTATCAATGCTTTGGCTCAGAAATTTCTTGCCTTATACAATGATAAGCAGAACATTTAGCTCATTGTTGCTAATTACCACGATTTTCTCACATCTTTCTGTATTTTGACTGTTTAATTTAGATCATGACCTTACCAGGCAAGGTCAATGTCTAAGTCTGTTTTTTATGGTACCCAAGGACCAAAAGGCAGATGCCACTTGTTCAGAGAACATTGGTCTGGAATTCTGGACTTGTTTTGTTTGTGTGCCAAGGACAGATTCTACTTCAAGGCTTGCTCTATGGCACACAGCCAAGTGAAGGCAGAGAGACAGCTCAAGAGAACTCTGCTCTAAAATAGTGGATAATAAATGATTGTTAATTAGCTAGTTTCCTTGACAGCAAGGAATTGGAATAAAAGGAAAGAAACTAGTCAATGGAACTGCTACCATTTATCAACTATCTGGTCATAAACAGGTTAGTGAAATGAAACAGGTATGGAAATCAGAGTCAAGTAGGTCTATATCTGTCTCTGCTGTGAGACATGGTTAAGTCACTAAACTTTTGTAGGCCTCAGTTTCTATACCTGGAAAATAAAGTGCAGTGAACCAAGTTTGGACTGAATTCTTTGCATTTTAATGTCCCATGAGGACAACATTCTTATCAACAACTCTGCTATAAATCAGATACCCCCCTTTCTGACAGAATGTAAATTTGGGGACTATAGGTAAAAAAAAAGGATAAGGTGCTAAAAAGGGTAAGCTGCTAAAAAACACGGGACTTAAGGAATAATTATGATATGCAGCTACTATGTATAAAAAGAAGCTTATAAGGAGATCATAATACATTTGTTTAATACATTTTGAGATAATTAACTGTGAATATGGTATGTTGAATATAACAAACTGAAATCATATACTCTAAATTACCAAGTCTTCATTCTACTCAGATTAAGAAAAACTCTAAATGTTAATAAACTTTCTTACTGGTGGAGAGCCCTCAACACTCTTCACCTGTATAATGTCAAGATATAGTACACTTTGTACACCAGAGAAAATATATAGGCATAAAGCAATCAAAAGTAGACTATTCCATTTTGTTGAAATAGATGGAAAAGTCCAGAAGAGAGCCTTAGATCCCCTTTATGTTCTGCTAAGATTTAAACAAGGCTCTCACTGTTTGATAGGTACTCTGAATTTATAATATGAGATATTCAGCTTTCACTAAGTGAACTCCACTATTGTAATTTATTGCCATCTTATGTTTGAGTTTGAAAACTGGTAAAGGCCAATCTCAATTTCTTAATGGGTCATAATCCAAAGTTTATTTGTAAGTAAGGCATACTCATAACAAAAAATAAATTTTTTATGAACCAACTTATTAGAAATGAGCATACAAATCAATGTAGGTCACAGTGCATCTGAGTATTTGATGAAGGGAGAAAGGAAAGCTAGAAGGAAAGGATGAAGGAAGTTAAGAAAAGGAAAAAACCCCAAATATTATAATAATAAGAGAGGTGGCATGGAGTAGTAATTATCAAACAAAGACATTTGATGTAGGCTAGCCATTTTTTAATTTCCACTCAATTCTACATAACCTCTTTGTCCCTTAGTTACTGAAACTAAAATTGGGATAAAAATAGTTCCACTTCACTGGGTTGTGAGGATTAAAAAGTCTTCACATAAAAAGCACTCAGAACAACAACAAACAAGATAAGCAACTAACTAAATTTTAGTTTTTAACCTTTAAAATCTATTGACTAGAAAGCCAATATACATGTCTTGAATATTAGTGCTTAAGGAAAAAGTCTTATTTAGAGGATGGAAAAAAAGCAGATTCTAGACAAAGTATTTGAAGAGAACTTTTGGATATTTTCAGAAGTCTGAAGATTCTTTATGCTTTTCATTTCATTAAAACTTAATGACTTCATTCTTCCCTTTGTGTTTATGAATGGGTATATGTCTAGCACTATTTGCATACATAGCCACAAACAATTAAATTTCTGTATACAACTGTGACAGAAAGATTTGCCAAAGAAAGCGCACAAAATCTGCAAAAGGTAGTAGAGAGATCTGAAGAGAAGTGAAGGCATAAAAAGACAGTATAAAGTGAATTTAAGTGGAGTTATAGATTTTTAGTACAGAGGGAACAAGGTAGACATACTTGGATATAATCCACAGCAAATGTATTCCCTTTTTCCCAAGGTTTGGGCGAAATGGTTGTAGAACACCTTGGGGTGGCACCTGTGGCTCGAGGAGTAGGGTGCTGGCCCCATATACCAGGGGTGGGAAGTTCAAGCCTGGCCCTGGCCAAAACTATAAAAAAAAAAAAAAAAAGAACAGAACATCTTGGGTCTGATGGTTCTGAGTCACTCATTCAGGATAGCTTGGTTGTTGTCTGAGGTTCTAAGGGGAAGGAAGGTCATCCATATTAGGTGAAAAGAAGAACCAGTTTTACCAATGTGTAAACAAATTATCAAGTTTACTATTTAAATGTTTTAATCTAGGGAAGAACCTCTCAAAAATATGTGCATAAATGACCAGAAAACAGAGGACATAAAAAGACAAACATAGTCTCTTGGTTTCTGTGTTTCTTTTCTTTTTTTTGGTAGAGACAGAGTCTCACTTTATCACCCTTGAAGAGTGCCATGGCGTCACACAGCTTACAGCAACCTCCAAAACTGGGCCTAGGCGATTCTCCTGCCTTAGCCTCCCGAGTAGCTGGGACTACAGGCGCCCACCACAATGCCCGGCTATTCTTTTGTTTTGCAGTTTGGCTGGGGCCGGGTTTGAACCCGCCACCCTTGGTACATGGGGCCAGCACGCCCCACTTGCTGAGCCACAGGTGCCGCCCTCTGTGTTTCATTTTGATCATTTGCGTTCAATGTGTTGTTATATATGGTGAGATTTAAGGTTGTCATTTTGTTAGGTGTTTTCTATTTGTAGCATTTGTTCTTAATTCTTTTTTCTTTCTCAGATTTCTTTTGTATTAACTACTTCATTTAATATACATAACTGGCCAATAAATTGCATTTCTTTTTAATAGTTTAGTGGTTGCACTGATTTTACAATCTACATCTTTCATGTAACAGAGCTTACTTTCCAAAATCTTCCCTCCCATCTTTTAGGTTACTACTAAATTATATGTTTTATTTTGAGATATTTTATAAATCTCACAATACAGAGATACTACTTTTGCTTTAGACATTTTGTGATTTTATAACATGATTAAAAAGAAAGAAATACCTGCCCTTTATATTTACTTTCATTTTTACCATTTCTGGAGTTCTCATTTGTATGGATCAAGGGGTTGGCACATTATGACGCATGGACGAAAGCTAACCTGCTTTCTGTTTTTGTAAATAAAGTTTTACTGGAGTATAGCCATGCCCATTTGTTTATGATTCTTTTATGCTACAATGGCAGAGTTGAGTAGTTGTGACAGAAACCGTCTGACCCACAAGGCCTGAAATATGTAATATCTGGCTCTCTACAGAAAGAGTTTGCTGAGTCCTGGTGTAAATCCAAGTTTCTGTCCAGAGTTATATTCCTTCTGCCTGAAGAACTTCCTTTTTAACAGTTATCGTAGCACAAAATCTGCTGAGAATGGATTTTCTCAGATTTTCATGTAACTGAAAGTCTTTCCTCTATTTTTTTTTTTTTAAAGAGACAGAGTTTCACTTTATTACCCTATGTAGAGTGCCGTAGCATCATAGCTCACAGCAACCCCCAGCTCTTAGGCTTAGGCAATTCTCTTGCCTCAGCCTCCTGAGTAGCTGGGACTATAAGTGCCCACTACAATACCCGGCTATTTTTTTTCTTGTTGCAATTTGGCTGGGACTGGGTTCAAACCTGCCACCCTTGGTATATGGGGCCAGTGCTTACTCACTGAGCCACAATTCTGGGTTAGACAGTTCATTTTTTCATTGTAATACATTAGAGACTGTCGTTCCACCATCTTCTTGCTTTTAAGTTTTCTAATGAGAAATCTGCGATAGTTTATTCTTTGTTGCTTTATACATGATGTGTTTTTTCTGCTTCTGGCTGCCTTCAAAATTTTGTTTTTGGTTTTCAGCACTTTGAATATAATATGTGTGGGAGGGATGCATGTGTGTTATTGCTGTTTTTGTTTCTGAAGTCCTGCATCTATGGTTTGATGTCTTTCATTGTTTTTGGGAAATTCTTGGCCATTTATCTTTCCAAATATTTCTTTTGTATTGTTCTCTCTTCCTCTCCTGAAACTGCAATCACACATTAGATAATATTGACCCATAACTCTGTTCTTTTTTTCACTTTTTTTCCTCTTTGTGTTGTAGTTTGGATAATTTCTATTGACCTATCTTCAAGTTTACTGTTTTCTTCGGCAACTATGTTGTCTATGAATGACCACAAAAGAATTATTCACCCCGATATCATTAGTCTACCAAATCTGAGTCTTTATTATTTCCCTCTATCTGCTAAAAATTCCCCTTCTACTTATACATGTTGTTCACTTTTTCCACTAGTCCTTTAAATAAATTGTTAACCAAAGTTATTTTAAAACCCATGTCTGATTTTTCCAACATCTGGGCCATCTTTGAGTCTTGTTACATTAATTATTTTGTCTATTGACAATGTTATTTTTTTCTTGCTTGTGTGCTTGTCTTATAATTTTGAATTTTATATAATTTAATTTTGAACTATATAATTCAATTATATAATTTTGAATATAACATCCTGAATGGAAGATATATATAGAACAGTAGGCCCACAAATAGGAAATTAGGCTAGGGTATGCCTCTTTCTGTATAAGGCCCTTAGTATGGGAAACTGAGTCCATCTATTCAGTGATTCCTGTTGCCTACACCAGAGGCTTCAACTCTCTGTAGCAATCAGTTACTTCTGCTTAGTGCTTAGCATGTGGCTAGGTGTTTCTCAGTGTTAATAACTAATCTTCAGCTTTTAACAGACCCTGTAGATCCGTGTCCCCAAGTAGATTATCTCTCCATTCTTTCACCCATCCCCTCAGTCATAGACTGCAATTGCTTGGTATTCCTTGTAAGGTTTGTGAAGGATGTAGTTCTCAGCCTTAGTACTTGGCAGATCTGGTGTGCTTGGTCCTCTCTGATCAAAAAAGTAGGAATTTTATAATTTGTCAAGCTTTTTTCCTCATCATAGGAATGAAAGTGACATTCTATATAGTTCTCTATACTAAAAGCTCAAAGTCATCTGATCTTGATTTTGCATAGTTTCTGTTTCCATGTTTTCATATTTCCTGATCTTTTCTTCTGTAGTGAATAAGCAGTAGTTAATTTCACTCAGTATATTTGTCCTTTCAACTATTACATTTTCATCTCTAGAAGTTCCAGTTAGGTTTTCTTTCTTATAGCTGTCATTTTCTATTTTAAGTACATATATAACAGTCATTTTAGCATCCTTATTTGCTGATTTCACCATCTCTGTAAATTCTCAGGACTACTGCTTTTCTACTGATTAGTTTTTTTCCTGGTTAGAGTATATTTTCCTGCTTCTTTTCATGCTTAGTAATTTGTAAGTCAATGTTAGACCTTTAAAAGTTTACATTTTTCAGGTGTTGAATTTTATTGTATTCCTTAAAGAATACCAGACTTTATTCCAGCAAGTAATGTTACTTGCAGTTTTGTCCTTTTCCAGGTTTGCCTTTAACCTTTGTCACAGGAGGAATAGAACATCCATTTAGCCCCAGCACACAAAACTCTTCTGTCTACTCTACATATTCCTGGTTTATTATGAGATCTTTCTATTATACTTTGGTTGACTGGAGGAAGAACTATGCCCAGCTTTGTGTTTTAGGAATTGTTCAGCCACATCCTTTTAGGTGATTCTTTCATCAGTCATAAGTTTCTTCTCACATATGTGCAGATAAGTAGTTGGCCAATGATTTAAGGGAATTGGCTCCTCCACGGATTTTGAGCACTCTCTGCTCCCTTCTTTTTGTCCTATAAATCCTAGCCACCTTGGCTTCTTGGAACTTGAATCTTTGTCTCTTCAACACAGTAAGACTGCCTGGCTCTGTTTAATTATATCCTCCTTTCAATGCTGTGGCCTGGAAGATTCCTCCAGGCAGTGAGTTGGAACAACTGCAGACCTCACCAAGTTTGTTCTCCTCCTTTTACTGACTTCCTATTTTCAAATATCTAGAAACTAATGATTTAATTAGGACTACTATGACACTTCCTGTGCTTTCTATACCTCTTGGAAATCCTTCTATACACACCTCCCAAAAAGAAAAAAGTTTTTACTTATTCTTTCCCTAGCAAACCCATGTTTGCAGATCAGAAAGACTTTCTGACCAACAAAACAAAACAAAACAATGACCAACACCCCCCCAACCCCAAACTCACTTAGAGTAGTACATAAAGCAGAACAGCAATAGATTCTAAATTTGTTACTATCTACATTTTGAAGGATCCTAAATTAAATACATCCTACTCAGCTACACTTACTATATGTTGGATTTAATGAACTCTTGGACAATTTAAAAACCTTGTCAAATGACTTCTACTTTTATGATATTGTAAAGAGGTTCTCTTCAACATCAGATGTTTTACTTTATAAAATGCTTTGAATTCCAATAACTCTGCTGACATATTTGAATTTGGAACAAGCTACTGTAGGAATATGATCCTCCTGCATTAATTGTACATGCATTATCTGTACAATGTTAAAAGTTGGCAATTATCTAGTTCTTTCTCATCATTTCAGTTATAGAATACAATGTTCATTTCCTAGCTCTCTTCTTACTTCCTCTGGCATGTTAACTGACTCTCTAAATTCACTATCATGTATTTTGTTATCTAAGTCATCAATTCCTGGTTCTGTTGTATATGGCATGATGATATATATATATATATATATATATGTGTGTGTATTATACATACACACATATATATATATGTATGTATTATACATACATACATAGACACAAACACACACAAGCACATACACATACTCTAAATTTATGCTTACAGATATCATAGGACATACTTGTGAAATGTGCTGTTATTGAACTAAATTCTCATCTGGCCATGGGGGCTCATAGCCATAATCCTAGCACTCTAGGAGGCTGAGGTGGATGGATTGCTGGAGCTCAGGAGTTCAAGACCAGCCTGAGCAAGAACGAGACCCTGTCTTTACTAAAAATAGAAAAAACTAGCCAGACATGACGGTGGGCACCTATAGTTCCAGCTACTCAGGAGGCTAGGGCAAAAGGATAGCTTGAGGCCAGGAGTTTGAGGCTGCTGTGACCCCTGACACCACTGAACTCTAGCCAGGGCAACAGACTAAGACTCCGCCTCCAAAAAAAAAAAAATTCTCTCAGAGGTCACTGCTTTTCAACTTAGATGTCTATCTCTATGCAAATTAAATTGTATTTATATTCATTTGACTCATTTTTCTCTGAAATGCTTCTTATCCTACATTAGACTATATTTAATAACAAAAACTGATTTCATTAAAATATTTTGAAAAAGTATGCTAAATAGCAGTAAAACTTACATTTAAAAATTTATTTTAAAGCAATATATTCTTTCTCTGAAGGACTTCTATATCCTGTCAACCTCACATAGATGCAAACTCTATATCTAGACCCATCTCATGTGAGAAAACTGGTCACATTCTAGTTCATTATAATGTTTATAAATTCATCTGAACATTTAAAAAAATTTTTCATAAACTTGCATTTTGCCACTTTCCTTGACCATTTCAAGTTCATTCCCTCTGAAGGCTGCTGCATGTGCCAGCACGTCTGCACAAATTGTTCTTTTGCCAGAGCATTTAAGTCTTTATTCAACATTACTTACTCAGAGAAGCCTTCTCTGACCATCCGATCTAAAAGAGCTTTACTCTAACCCTTCCTTCTCTGTCATCTTTTTTGATGACAAAATTAAAAATTGCCTGTTTCCCTTGCAAGGATAATAAAACTTAGTTGATAACATTTGGTAAAACTATTATAACTCACAATTTTTCCCTTTTTTAAATAAAGTAGACCCTCCATAATTGACTGCCTCAAGTTGACCTAATTTTCATGGACCAGACATGCACCAAATGTACATTAGGCCCAGTTCTTCACGTTGACCACCTCTGTATGTTAACCAGTTTGTTACAGTCCCTTGGGTGGTCAACATACAGAAGGTTCTACTGTATAATAAAGTTTAGGAACTCTGCTTTAATTTGTATTGCCCCTTTATCTATATTTTATTACCATATTCTGTATTTGTAGCTTACTATGTCGTATTTCCAATATTAAAACCAGAACTACTTTGTGTTTTTTTTTTTGAGACAGCGTCTCACCATGTCACCCTTGGTAGAGTACCATGATGTCACAGCTCACAGCAACCTCCGGCTCCTGGGCCTAGGCGATCTCTTGCCTCAGCCTCTGAAGGAGCTGGGACCACAGGCGCCTACCACAACGCCTGGTCATTTCTTGTTGCAGTTTGGCCAGGGCTAGGTTTGAACCTGCCACCCTTGGTACATGGGCTCGGCGCCCTATCCACTAAGTCACAAGCACCGCCCTACTTTGTGTTTTCTTTTTCTGTTCTTGTGACTGTCTCTTTCCACTTACAACTTTATAAAATACACATAAGGATTTGTTTGCATCATTACAGTTTTTTTAGTTTGTATTTTCTTTTTCCTCCCAGACCATACAATTATCTCATTTTGTGTTCCAGTAAGAGTTTATTCAGGATAAAGCTTTTAAAGAAAAAAAATTATAAAATTCCTTAAAATATATGAATGGAAGATTATAGTAGGTAAGCAGCATGAGTTAAAAAAAACTAGTTTAGGGATTAGAAATAATTGCTTAAACAGATACAGATTTAGAGTTCCCAGAAGATATCTTAAGATCAAAGAAATAAATATAAAGACAGCTTTAAAGGGTGGTTAACTACTATACTGATGTTAAACAAATACCATACTCATCGGAATTCAACTTTCTAGCAGTAATAAGCTTAATAACTGAATATATAGTTATGTTGTTAGTATCGCGAATAGGAGAAGTGATCCAGAAAAGATTGCATTTATTCCAGTTTTACTTCCTCAACTTTTTGGATTATATTCGCCCAGTATCTATTTAAGAAACCGCGTTGGAAGGCCCTTATGTTTTATGCAAGGAACTGCTATTTTCCCAGATGAATAGAATATCCATTCTCCAACTCCAAGTTTCCATGACAATAAAAACAAAACATTCATCAGCACCAACTTGGTATTTGATGGCAAATGCAGCTGCAGTTTGTAACAGTTCAATCTTTATCCTAACTCTTTTCTGCTGAACAGAAGCACTATATTTCTCCAAAGTAATTGAATTATTTTTACAGTGATTTCCCCCACTATAGACCTAAACACTAACAATTAAGTGTGTTATACCATCTCCAATCTTCAAATCATCCTCTTTTCCCACATACAATGAAAAATTCTTAAATTTTGCTAAAGAGCATGTTTAATTTGTGAACACTGAAAGCTTAGCTGATTTCAGTAACCATTTAATGGTTAAACTTTTCTGACTCTAGGGAAGACAGAATTTTGCGAAACACATTAGTAGTAAACAAAAAGCTAAATTCAGTTGGATTATGGTAAGACAGTGCCCCCTTGCGTCTTGGTATTTCTGCCTTGCCTAAATCCAATATTTATTTGCCTTAGAGTTCTATGGTATGGATTTGAATTTTTTTTAACATATACATGTGTTTATTAGGTTTCCACTTTTTGCCTTTACAGAATTAAAAAGGCTTAAAATTTAATAACAATAAAATGTTTAAGATGAGGACTAGAAACAAAAAGTTTGTATCACAGAAATATAATTTGCTAACTAGCAGTTCTGCTAAGAAAAAATCCTACCTTATTGCAATATAAATACGTTAGATATTAAACATCAGTGCATTTAACACTAAAACTAACTCTGCAATGTGAGGGAAATGTAATAAATTTCCACATATTCAGTAATTTGAAATTTCACATTTAATTTACCATTAGTAAGAGAGGTTGACTAAGTTTTAAGAATGAATAGAAAAACCTGGCATCATCTGTTACAGTTTCCTTTGGTATTGGATCTCCTCTGTAACAAATGAATTTGAAGCTTTACTCACACGAAATCGTATTAAATGAAACGAATATGAAATCTTAAAGGTATTTGTAATAACAATAAGAGTTACAAACAGTTTTAAAATGAAAATTACATAAAAATATTATCCATGTTTTAACCCTACTCAAAGAGTAATACTCAAACCAGAGGCAAAGTGATGATGTTGGCAAAAAATCAGAAGCTCAGGTCCTAAGCCAGATATGATCTGAATTCAGATTTGCATTTTAACAAGATCTTCAGATGGTTATTATAAACATTAATGCTTGAGAAGTTCTAAACTCAATGTCCTGCTATGTTCAACTACCACAAAGCAGGAGTAGAACCCAGGAGAGACCGACTGACTGGACACAGTCCAGGACACAGGAGTTAGCATTTAGAGATTAGGTAGGTTTAAAGAGAGAAAGAGCATCAGTAGCAGTTTTTGGACCTCTGAAGCTATGCCGGTCTGCTTACTCAAGTGACTTATCCAATAACTCTTTCTCCATTCTCTGAAATAAATTACAAAAAAAACAATTAAAATTCTGCCAATCAGAGATTAATTTGGGTGTCAAAAAAGTTTAAAAATGCAGATAATTATCAATGAACCCTAGTACATTTTTTTGTACTATGTACATATTTTTACATTTTACAAACTAATATTATCTCATTTGACACCATAGCCCTGATAAATATGTTTTATTATTCCCATTACATAAATAAGAAATCATTACAAATGCGAATCACTAGGGTCAACTAAATTACCCAAGGCCACACTGGTAGTTAAGACCGAGCAGATTGCCAAGACTCACATCCTGAGTCTAATTCCTAGGTTCTTTTGCACTCTACCACATTCCCACCACTTATTAGTGTGAATGAATTTAATTAGGTTACCTTTCTCCTTATATTAGATAAGGTCAGCTAGATTGGAGATCTGGTAAACAATTGGAGAAAAAGAAGTAACTGGATAAAATACTCTGGGGAAGAACCTTAGAGCTGACAACTAAGGCAGCACAAGAGTACAGCATCCTTTCTTTGCTTGGCGACTGCGGGTCTTCATT
>CAUYON010134742.1:0-31816 GCA_963573935.1 Arctocebus calabarensis | reverse complement strand
ACTCCCCCCTCCCCCTCCCCTTCCTTTCCCCTTTGTCTGTATTCCTATGCTATAATTGGGTTTTAGCCTTCATATGAAAGCTATAAATTAGCTTCATATTAGGGCTGAGTACATTGGATACTTTTTCTTGGGCATAGTTTTCACTTTGATGTTTTATAACATCCCGTGGCTAGAAGCCCACACCCACATTCAATGTCAAATGACAAAGGGCAGAAAGTTTGCTCCAAAGGTGGGACAGATGCATAGTTTTGGCTGAAGGATACTCCAGACCATCCCTGTGGAGCCTCTGTCTCCTAACTGCCAGGGTGCAGAGGTGAGTAGGAAGGGAGAGTGTCTGTTTTCCTGGAGTTTACATTCTGAGGATGGGGGGAAGACAGACAATAGCGCTGGAATTTCAGGTATGAGCCACCACGCCCCGCCCTGTATTATTTCTCATGAAAAGCCTTCCCCAAATGTGAAAGCACTTTAGCCCTCATGAAGCCAAGTCTTCCCTGTCTATGGCTGTGAGTCCTCTCTGTTAGCAGAGCTGGCAGAATGTGTTGAGGCCCAGGGTAAGAGGAAGTTCCCAGCCACAGTCTATAATGCTCATACTCTATGAGGCCTAGGCAGGAGGATATGCTTGAAGCCAGGAGTTTGCAGTCAGCCTGAGCAAAAGTGAGATCCCGTGCCTACTAAAAGTAGAAAATATAGCCAGGGAAGCTGAGGCAGGAAGATCATTTGAGCCCAGGAGTTGGAGGTTGCAGTGAACTATGATGACACCATTATTCTCTAGCTTAGCTGACAGAGTGAGACCCTGTCTCAAAAACAAACAAACAACCCCCACTCCAAACAAAGCCAGGCATGATGACTCACACCTGTATTTCTAGCATTCAGGGAAGCTGCAGTGAGAAGATCTCTTGAGCTCAGAAGTTCAAGACCAGCCTTAGCAAGAGCAAGGGGAGGCTGAGGAAGGCAGATTGATTGAGCCCAGGAGTTTGAGGTTGCAGTGAGCTGGGGTGATGCCACGGCACTCTGGCATAGGCAACACAGTCTTCCTCACTATATCTCAAAATAATTACATTGACAAAGTGTAATTATACAGGGGAATGCACTAATGGCTACCATGCCCACTACTTACTAACTGCCTTAGTTATTTTTTGTTTGTGTGCTGTCTCTTCTTACTAGGAACCCAGCTTCAGGACAGCAGGAATCTCGTCTGATCTGCTCATTACCGTCTCTGCACTGCTGAGGACACGGCTTGGCACAAGACAGCTGCTAGAAAAATATACATCGACGTGTTTTAATGAATGAGTTACATCCCCAACTTGGAAACCCAATGAAAGGGCCTAAATTTGTGATATTTTATAGATTTGGGGACACTCTACAGATTAATATGTCATAGTTTTCCCTTATATCTTCATAGATGTGCCAAACTGTGTTTCAAGAAGATTCCTAACTTTGAATATTGTCTTTCTACAAGGAGTTCATCTGTGGCAAACCAAGTGTCTGGATTCTGGGTTTAGAAACTTTGGTTCTTAGTCCCAATAGCTCTCATTAGGGTGAACTTGCAGAACTGGATCAAAGAGAAGGGGGCAGATTATCACCTTAGGACTAAACAGTCTTCAAAGGAACTGGCTTTGCAGACACTGATCTTGTTGGTTGGGAGCTGAGTTGAAATTCAGCCTTTGTTTGGACATGGAAAACCCCATCAGCTCTGCTCTTTTCCAGAATGCTTGTAACTGTCCTCATTGGCAGACGATTGGTAGGGGCACTATAATAATGTTAAAGAGGAGTATCTGTGAATGTCCATCAGATTGACCCCAGAACCCCTTGTTAGTGTGAGGTGGAGAGAATCAAGTTGGTGCAGATGTCACCTTTTATGTTATTGTTTTAGGACAATTAATGGCTTTTGTCCTCTCAGGAGCTGACCTGGTGCTTACTCATACCCAGATGTGATCTTTGCCCGGACTTCATTTTTATTCTTTTAGAATGGATGAATGGTTCCACTTCTTAAACTGAAATTTCCCAGTTCTGTTGAAGCCAAGAACTGAGTGTCAGTCAGGCAAATTCATAAGAACTGGCACTGGGAACCTCAAAGAATCCATCTCCCCTCTCCTAGAACCCAGAGAAATCACTGAATCACTGCTCATAATACACACAGTGGCCTCTCCCTGGCCGGGGAAGTCTTATTCTTGTATTCTCTCCTACATTCCCTTAATGTGGACATAAGCACATTTTGTAAGATGAAAAAGAAACAATTTTTTAAAATACAGTTTTCCATTATTTCATACACGAGTCCAGCTCATTTTAAACTTGCTCAGCTAGGCAAAATAATCTTATAATCAATGCATTACAGATAACAGCACGTTTCCATGAAAAGAGTTTCAGGAGTGCTTGTGTAGATATAATTAGCAAAGAAGAAGTTCAGAAGTTGCAGGTACACAATCCGTTTCAACTGTGTTTGACTTGAGATCTAGTTACTTCAGAGTATGTGGCCAACAAGAGAGCTTGTATAACCTTTGCCATTAACACAACAGGCCAAGTAGGGGATGCAATGGGATCGTAGTGTTTTAATTACCTAGATTAGGTAGACTCAGGGAAATGCACATTCGCTGAAAAGGAGCTCCTCAGTCAGACAGATTCACACATTTGAGGATTTCAGGAGCTATATAATTTTTCTGTAAAGTTTTTTATTTTTAATTATTATGGGTACATAATAGTTGTATATATTTATAGGGTGACATTTTTTTCCACTGAATTTCTGTCCACCTGGGAAGTAATAAAAAGCCAACATATGAGTTAAAAGTCATAAGGATAATGTCTGAGTTTTTACTGAATTGCTATGCAGCCTGGCAATATACTTTTGGACTTCTCTGAAAAATTCTACTGAATTTCAAGATTTTGGAGAATGAGGGTTCTGTTTGGGCTTATCTTAAAATGTCCCAGAGTATTTGCACATGGTAGGTGTTCAAGGAATGTGTATGGAACTGCTTTTTCTTTCTTTTTTTTTTTTTTAATTGAATCATAGCTGTGTACAATAATTCAATCATGGGGTACAGTGTGCGGGCTTCACATATAATCTGAGATATTTTCATTAACCTGATTGACATAACATTCATGGGATTTTCTCATTTACTATGTGAAAACATTTTTGATCCGTATTTAGAAGTTTTCCCCTGACCCTTCAAATATGGACCACAAGTGTGATCTTACCCTTTATCCTCTCTCCTCCTCCCTCCCCTTCCCTCCCTCTCCCCTTTCCCCGTCTTCTTGTGCAATAATTGGGTTGTAGCCTTCACTTGAAAGATAAAAATTTGCTTCGTATTAGGGGTGTATACATTGGATACTTTTTCTTCCATTCTAGAGATGCTTTGCTAAGGAGAACATGTTCCAGTTCCATCCATGTAAATATGAAAGAGGATAAGTCACCATCTTTCTTTAAGGCTGCATAATATTCCATGGTATACATGTACCACAGTTTATTAATCCATGGGTGGATCGATGGTACTTTCTCTTTTCATTGAAGAATTTCTAAGCTGCAAATAGGAAACATACTCTCCTCTTTCTGCTTCTTCTGAGGTCATTATCATTATTTATCTAATGATATGGTGAAAATGGAGTTTTCTGAACACTGGATGTGAGAATTTCTTGTAGGGCAAGATAAGGTTTGGTCAAAGGACCTTTTTAAAAACTGAACTAGGACTGTTATCCAGTGCTGACGAAAGGAAGAAGGAACCCTTCAAAGAGGAGAAGAAACGAAATGGTGCCGAAAACTCTGTGGGAAGAACGGTTGGATCCCTGACACCTTGTGGCTTGGCAAAAAGACGTCTTTTTTTTTTTTTTTTTTTTTTGTGAAATGCCAAGGAGTTGTGATCTATTACCTACCCTAACCTGTAATCTTATAAAGATTTAAAAATAATACACTAAATGTGTTTGAAGGATGTTATTTCAGGTCAAGATTGGCATTGTCAGAAACATCATTCATGGAATGGGTGGTTGACATCAGGGTGTTGTGATTCTGAAGCTAAGGTTCTTATGGTTTTCTGAAGCTTCATAAAGAAACCTTCTCTGCCCTTATTTTAGCTTTAGAGGTTTCTGCAATTTACACTCACCATCTAGGAACCAGGTTCAGGTAAGAAATGTTTTTGGAAAAACGCCTTAGATAAATACAAAGAGTGTGAGAGTCACAGCAAAGATATAGGCATTGATTATTAAAATAATGTTTAATAAAGTACATTTATTTTCTCTAATCTCTGTACAAATCTCAGTTGTGGGTCATTACTCCATATTCAGTCGTGAGTCTACCTATCGTCATAGTACCCAGTACCCATAGTACCCAAATAGTTACATTATTTTCACCAGAGAAATCAAGCAGGAATGTAATCTAGCATCATTTAAGGTTTGCCAGGAACCCTTAGTTGATGAAACAACTGTTCTCAAAGCCCTTATCTTCTCCATTATCCTGGCTTTAACTAAATACAGAAACTATTTTGCTAAAATGGATTGCAGACACAAAGGAAAATCATTTCCAAACCCTCCAGTCAGGTGAAAAAAGTCTCTGGCACTTTGTCCAGGGATCTACAGCAGTGTTCCTGGAGCCAGGAGCTCACACAGTGCTTCCCGCCTGGCTTGCTGCTGGCAGATATGGCCTCTGGTTGGAAATAATCGTTTTTAATAATGCAGATCATCATAAGAGCTCATGGGAAATCACTCTAAATATTACCCTTGGACTTTAGTATAGAAATATAGCAAAGGGAAATTGTCCCTATGATGCTCAAGGGTTAGAATAATATGGAAAAACTAACTCAGTTCAAATAATTTATTGTCTCTGCCATGCTTTTTGCATAGCACAGCTTAAACTGTCATTCACTGACAGGCTATTTATACAGTCTGAAATTCCAAAGGATTCCTGGATTTGTATTCTTCTACCCTCTTTAAATGATGCATAATAAGGTACACTACAGAGGTCTTTTGTAATGAATATGAAGCTGTTTAGTTTGGGCCCCTTCAAAGGGATAGAAGAACAGTAACTGGCTGTTTGAAATTTTATATTATAGAAACTATACTCTGCCACTACTTGAATTTGTTAGTATCTTTAAAATAAACTCTGCCTGAGACAAAACTAAATCCACCTTTGTATTCTTGACATGTCACTGTAGAGGCCAATGAGAGGTGTAGATAGAAACCCCAAGAAATAAAGGAAGTAGTTGTCCTAGGCAGGCATTCTGGAAGAGGGGTGCCAACTGCTGCTGATGGGGGCTTTTTAAAAGGTGGCCAAAGTTTTTGGGCTTCTTTGGCTTAATTATAATGCCTGCTTTCTAGCTAGGCCTGGCAGAGTTCAAATTTGAGTTGCAGAGTTGTTAGGCCAAACACCAGCTAGACATCCTGTGGGATGGACATCCTGAACTGGACATCTTGTGGGACTCCAGACCAGCATGTTTAAACTCTGTTCTCCAAGCCTGCCCCAAGGTGATATTCCTCCTTCACTATATGTCCAAGCACATGGCAGATGATTTGCTCAGGCACCCAAAACATAAATGTGGAAACATAGCACAGACAACAATCTGGTGAGTGAAGATGTTTAGTTCAGTTTAAGGGATGTTCACTAGTATTAGAAATGTTATCTTTCTACATTGCTTGAATTGCAATTTCAATACTTCTGATACTTTGTTACATTTGATACAGTAGAACTGCTGTAAGTTTACCACCCAAGGGACTGCCATGAACTGGTCAGCATACTGTACTGATACGAACCCATAGTGCATATCTGGTCTAGGAAAATTACGTCAACTTCAGGAGGTGGTCAATGTATGGAGGTTATACTGTATTAAATAATAAAAAAAATCAATACATAGTATCAATGTAAAAATCCTGGTTGTTAGATTGTATTATAGTTTTTCAGGTTATTGAATACAACTGTGTATGAGGAACACTCTCTCTGCATTATTTCTTACAACTGTATGTAATCTACAATTATCTCAAAATAAAAAATACATTGAAAAAGAAAACAGTTTACCTTGATTTAGGGATAAAAATGCAGGACAATAGTATTTATTTAAATGTAAATTCTATTTTTACCATATTATAGATGCATGCATTCTATACATATAATCATAAGTAAAATTGAGAATATTTTTCTTCTATATTCTAGTCCTTTGATTCTTTGAAGTTTTGAACAGATAAATCAAAATGAATTTACCATTTTATTATCAAGTATAGTCACAAGCTGTTGTTTGACATCCTATACACAAAGCAGGCCATGGCAGGGTGATTGAGTACTTTTTCACTGCTAAACTTGCACTCAGTAGGTTTCCTTATTTTACATGTAGCTTTATCATTGAGAGACCTTTACCCTCCTCTCCTGAAATGTAATAGATTTTTCTAATTATGTGTGACTCATTTTGTATCCCAGATTTATCAAGAGTTACTGGAGTAGATTGATGATGATTCTATGTATAGATTTTGCATTATGATTAATGACCTAACTCGCAATCACTGGGGTAGGTTGTGTCTACTGGATTATAGTATTATTTCCAAGGCCATCCTGGGAACTCAGAATAGAGATAGTAAGGAACAGTAAGACTCTTCTATGTAATGTTTGGAGGTATGATTTGTTAAAAAGAGATGAAGAAATTAGGATGAAGGTCAACTTTAAAGAAAAGAAACTCTGAGCCTATCTAAGTTCTGCTATACTCCCAGAAGACTAGTTTGTTCTTCCATAATTTCTCCACATATTGCTTACTGATGGAAATAAGCACAGCATTCTGCTAAAATTTCAATTGTTTCCCAGCATGTAGAATTTCTTTAAGACATTATTTGGGTGGCCTCTTGATGCTTGAGAGGAATGTTCATCTATCAGTTAGTAGGTGAATACAGTCATTTTGGGTCTTTTAAGCATAAATAAAGATGTGATCCATTACTAGACAAAATATATAAAATTAAAGATTTTCTTCTTATACTAGTAGACTGTTTAATTTGCTTGCATCAAGCGCTTTGATTTTCCCTCTGTTCATTTTACATGAGAGGATATATTTATTCCCTGGAAAGCTTAATCTGTAATCAATTATATTTAACAAGTTAACTCAATTGTAAATGATATGATATAAATGAAGATTAAAGCTAATTTAAGGCAGCGTTTCTTTACTACTGTATAAATTAGCGTTGGAAGAATCAGAAGGAACTATGTTTTTGATTAAGGTTTGGTTTAGGCTGAAGGATTTCAATAAGATCATTTTTATAAAATCTGAACTGGGGCCAATACCTGCTAAAAGATAACAGGATATATTAAAGCCATGTCAAAAGTTTAAAAATAAAATCCCTGAAAACCTTTGATCAGTAAACAAACTATGTATGTGCTGTGAAGCCTACTGCCATCTGCCTCTGGTTGGCCATGACCGTACCCTCTCTCCCCACTCTCCTTAGCCACTGCACCAATATCACTGTTTCCTGATGAACATCCCGCATGTACAATGTGCACTCCTCCTTAAAAATACTGTATTTACTCTTCACATTAAAATTTAAATGATCTTTCAAATACCATCTTGATCACGGCCAGTTTTCTGGCTAATCCCCATTAGTGGCCCTCCATGGGCCTTGAGGTGGGTCCACACTCTTCACTACGATGTAGCACTCATTGCAGGGTCTGCCTCTTCAACTAATGTCATCCCTCACTGCCTTCTACTTCTGACCTTGTTTGCTTACCTACATTATGCTCTACAAATGTACTGAACTTTCTCTTATCTCCTGGGCTTCGTAATTTGTAAGACTCTTCTTGGAATATTCTCACTTCCTCCCCTACACTAGTCATCTGACTAGCCTCTAACAGTGGCTCAAGTTATGGCTTGGAAGTGAACAATCTCCTGCGTTATGGGTGGTAACTTATTTGTTCTCCTAATAAGCGTGGATGCTCCCTTAGACCAAGGACTGGGTCTTGCTCACCATTATATCTTCTTATGTTATAAGATACAAAGATTCATTTTTGATGATGGGAGAAAACCCAATGACACCAAGATAGGTGAAAGACCAAATTTGTCACTTTTATAGCTCCAGAAGAGAAATGGGTGCTATATCCAGCCACACGGGCTGTGTGTGCAAGAGAGACAGGATGACGACCAACAAGCTAAAGGTGCAGAAGACAGGAGGACAGCTTATGTCTGGCAAGTAAGGTGGGCTTAGCAGGGTTACCAGACTTGCTGTCTGTTGGCTATCTTGAATAATTTTGAATAATTTTGCAGGCTCCAAGGTGTAGGGGCTGCTTCTAGTTGTCTGGGGTGTGGCCCTGGGGACATTAGGAGGGTATATAATTACTGAGGAAGAAAAGAACCTGCAAAGGGAAGTGAGTGAGGTTTAGATTTAATCAGCTGCTCCGAGGTGTCTCTATAAGTGGCGAGAGGTGCAGGTTCAGTTTCAACCTTTTACATGTAGCTCACTTGTTCGCCTAGCACCATTTATTAAATAGGGATTCTTTTCCCCAATGTATGTTTTTGTTTGCTTTATCAAAGATCAGATGGTGATATGGTACTGGCTTCATCTCTGGGTTCTCCTGCTCCACCCATCTCTGTCTCAAACAGCCAATACCAAGCTGTTTGATCACTCTAAACTTGTAGTATAATCTGAAGTCTGGTAAAATGATACCTCCAGATTTGTTCTTATTTCACAGTATTGAGTTGGCTATTAGGATTTTTTCCAGTTTTGCCTAAAATATAGAACTATTTTTTTAAGATCTTCAAGGTATGACATTGAATGTATTTCAATGGGGATTGCACTGACTCTGTAGATTACTTTGAGTGGTGTAGACATTTTAACACTGATTTTTCCTAGCCATGAGCTTTCCATGTTCTTCCATCTTAACATGATTGGCTATTTGTTTCCTCAGCAATTCCTAGTCTTCTCTGTAGGAATCCTTCACGTCTTTGGTTAAGTAAATTCCGAGCTATTTTATTTTGTTGGTGTTATTGTATTGTTAGGGTATTGTATCTTTGATTTGATTCTCAACTTGCCTGTTGTTAGGTAACTGTTTTGTGAACATTGTACAACTTGGACAGATTCGGAGAGCACTCTCCTGAGTCAAGTATCACAAGAATGGAAAGACATCACGTATACTTAATACTAATTTGCAATTTACATATTAACAACAACATGCTCATATGAGAGGAAAAACCTAATTGAATCCAAGAAGTGGGGAGGGAACAAAAGGGGTATGCGAGTTCCCAGTGGGAACAATGTGTGGGTGTATGACATGCTTCCTGTGTGAGGGACAGTTACAGTTTAGACTCATCAAGACAATATTTCAAATAGACAAAACCAAAACTATACAATGCTATAGTTTAGTACTTAAATTATGTGCTTGATAAATATTTATTGATACCATGAGTGAAAAAATGGATATATGTATGCAGGAATGTATACTACTATTTGGCCCCATGACAACTAATTATTATGCTTTTTCTCAAATTGCTAGTTATTTAATATAATTTTACAAAGTCTTCCAAGCACTGAGCATTTCTGGACCTCAGTTTTCACATCTCCAAAATGGGTTTCGGACTCCTTTTTGCAGTGAGAAGTAGTAATACATTTGATAAATTAAAAAATTATACATCTTATTTTTCAGAAACAGTGGTTTGATAGTTATATTTATTCAAGATAAAAATGCTCTAAATATGGTAGCTGACAAGACATATTTTGATAAAATCTGACTGAGAAATAGTTTCTAGAGCAAGCATATAATTTGTTCCCTGATTTTAAATATATATTTTAAAAATTAGCCTATTGTTAAATGATACTCTTCTGGAATATGAGTGCTGACATTTTAGACAATAATGCTAACACATGAAAGAATAAAATAGATTATGCTTCAAATTTGCCTTTTAGTGAAGACCAAAGTAAAAGTGGCTTATTCAGCTGAATTTTTCTGAAGATAATATCTTTTATGATTTCTTGACTTACTTGTATTTATTACTGTTATCTGTAATGTAAGACCATGCAGCTTATTATGTTTTACCTTTGTTAATCATAAATAAGAGATAGGAAACTCTAAACTGTGAATCTATGACAAGTCATCCACCATATCTCTGGTAGTCTGACATTGCCTATGTTTACTTAGATCCTATATCTCTAAAAAAGTTGAAGGAAGAATATGCGCAGAAACAAGTTCACCAAGGCAACAAAACAGATGCAGAGGTATTAGACCTCCGTTATGATGAAAAACCTCATTCTGGTTACCTCAAACAGTAATCTGAATCTTTCATTCTTCACTGAAATCACCTATTTTAAAGTTATTTTTATTTCTAAATAATCATGCAAAAGTTAAGTTGTAGACCTGACATATAAATTAAATGCTTTGTTTTTTTACTTTTTTTATTTTTTATTTTTTTTTGGAGACAGAGCCTCAAGCTGTCACCCAGGGTAGAGTGCCATGGCATCCCAGATCACAGCAACTCCCAACTCCTGGGCTCAAGCGATTCTCCGGCCTCTGCCTCCCAAATAGCTTGTACTACAGGTGCCCACCACAATGCCCAGCTGCTTTTTGTTGTAGCCATCAGTTGTTTGGCGGGCCCAGTCTGGATTCGAACTCACCAGCTCAGGTGTATGTGGCTGGCGCCTTGGCCGCTTGAGCCATAGGCACAGAGCCTTAATGCTTTGTTTTTGTTTCTTACTCAAAGAAGGTCATCTGTTACATAACCACAATATAACTATCCAACTATAACCAGGACACTAATGTTGATGTGTCTTTATCCTTTCATCCTCAGATCCCCTTCAAGTTTCACTGATTGTGCCAATAATGTCTTTTACAAGAAAGGATTCTGGTCAGATGAGCATTTAGGATTATGTCTCTTTACTCCCCTTTGGTCCGGAATAATTAGATTCTCTCCTTGACTTCTCATGACCTTTATATTTTTGAAGATTACAGGCTACATATATAGAATATTCCTTAATTCAAGTCTTTCCTGATTAAACTCAGGCTCTGCCTCACTGTCAAACGTATCACAATGTTGCTGGGGCTCCTCATTGCGTCCTATCAGGTGCCTCACAAGTTCTATTTATTCCATTACTAATAATGTTGACTTTGATTATCCCACTCAAGCTGGCCACCTGCCTTCACAGTGTGCATGCCTCTCATCTGCTTTGGTTGACAGCTTCATTGAACCATCCCTCCACAGGGATGTCTTCTTCAGCCTGACTTGTTCTATCCAGTAATAATTTCAGAACTGAATTTTTAGGGATGGTAAGGCAAGAGAATGTAAAACAAGGCAAGGTAAAGCAAGAGGAATGGAAGAACGATGCATGTTTAACTTCCTAGGCATATGTACAATATTTATTATACCCATAAAATCTTTATTATATACCCACAATCTTTGATGAATTAAAAAGTAATATACAGACTTCTGGTTTCTGGATCTCTATATAAAGGGCTTGAAGGCCATCACTCCTATCCTCAGATAAAGAAAAAAGTAAGAAACTGAATTGGAAATTAACAACTTGGATCCATCAAAGAATTGAGATTACAGGATGAATCGCTATGTTAAAAACTGGAGAGTCACTGGTTACCGAGAGCAGAAACATGTCACTGAAGTATCTGGTAAGAACACTTGAAGAGCTAATTGACTAAATACTGGAGACTGAGCATAGACGGTCTTGAGACAGAAAAACTAGAAGCCCCAAATTGGGGCGCTGTCCTAATTTTGTGCATTTTACCTCCAAGAACCCCAACATGTTCTCATTATGGTGATTCAAGAAAAACTTCTCTTCTTTTAGCAGGAAGGGCAGAGTAACTATTTGAAAATGTGCCCAAATTGTTCAGTTCTTCTTAAGAAAGGCCTGCCCTCAAAGGAAAACTAATTTAATGAGAGCCTAACCAAGTTGGATTTTACCTTAGCCTAACTGATCTGGGGGAAGGGGAATACCAAATTCTGGCCCCCTCTAGATTTTATATCTCATTTAAGGAGTTGGAATAAAAAAGCTGAGAAACACTGGCAAAATGTCACAGCCCAGGAGCACAGACTCACTGAAAGGTTCAGACCCACTCATAGGACTACTTATCCCCTGACATTTTACTACCACATTAATAAGAAACAGTAAAATAACAAACAATTATAGCCAAAACGAACTGTGAAGTTCAGACCCTGTTTAAGAAACAGACTCTAGACCCTCATAGTCTAGGGAACCTGAACACAACAAGAGACAAACTCAGAGACACTGGGGAATAGTTTGAACTCTGAAATATCCTGCTCCAGTAAATAAAGGCTAACTCCTAGCTAGAGAAACATAACACCTCATTCTAAAGGTCTATTTATCTTAGTTCCTTTTATATGATACATCTTTTACAGCATTCAACAAAATATTACCAGGTACATTGAAAGGCAAAACTAAACCAAAATCAAACAAAAACAAAAGAAATTTTTTAAAAAAGAGTCTGAAAAACAAGAACAGAATCATACTGAGATTCATATAGCACAGATTTTGGAATTAGAAGATGGGGAATTTGTAGCTGGTAATATGATTAATGTCTAAAGGAAAATAATGGACAATGTGAAAGAACAGATGATGCAAGCAGAAAAATAAAAAACTCTAGATGGAGTCAAAAGGCAATGCTAGAAAATGATAAACAATGCAATGTAAATGAAGAAAGTTACTGATGGGCTCATCAGGTAGCTGGAAATGGCCAAAGAAGGAATCAGTGAGCTTAAAGATGTGTTGTTAGCAACTTCCAAAAGAACAAAGCACCATATATCACCTGGATCTCATTTGTGTCATAGACTACTTCACCCACCAACATCAAAATATGTATTCTTTTTAAGCTCATTTAGAACATTCTTCAAGATCAACTACATTCCTGGCTAATAAATATATATTAATGAATTTACAAAAAGTAGAAATTACACAATATCTGTTTTCAAACCAGAATAAAATTAAATTAAACTAGAAATTAACAATAGAAACTATCTAGAAAACCACAATATATATGGAGATTTAACAACACAGTCCTGAATAATACATGAGTTTAAAAAGAAGCCTCAAGAAATTATAAATATTTCCAACTAAATGAAAATAAAAATATGGCTATCAAAATTTGTGAGATGCAGCAAAAAGCAATGCATAAAGGGAAATGTATAGTACTAAATGCATATGTTAAAAAAGAAGGAAGACCCATAGTCCATGACTAAGCTTCCATCTTAGAAACTCAGTAAAAGAACAAACTAAATCCAGAGAAAGAATAAAACATATAACCGAAGTTACAGTAGAAATTAATAAAACTGAGAATGGAAAATTAATAGGGAAAATCAATAAAACCAAAAGATGGTTCTTTGAAAAGTTTAATAACATAAACTTTAACCAGGACAACCAAGAAAAAAAGAGAGAAAATAATAAATTACTAATATTAGAAATAAAAGAGGGGTCATCATAACTGATAGCAAAGGCTTTAAAAGAATAATGAAGGAACAATATTATAGACTCTGATCAAAAATTTGAAAATCTAGATGAAATAGGTCAATTCTTTAAAAGACATAATCTATTATTATTATGTATTTGTTGGAGAAAGATATAATTTGAATATGCCTATATCAACTAAAGAATTTGAATCAATGACTAATAACTTTCTAAAACAGAAAACTCCAATCCCAGATAGTTTCACTGGTAAATTGTATCAAATATTTAAAGAAAAAAAAAAGATACTAATGCTCTACAATCTCTTTCAGAATGTAGGAAAAGGGGAAATACTTTCTACCCTATTCTATGAGGCCAGAATTATAATCATATGAAAAACACACAAACACTTTATGAGGAAGGAAAATTACAGACTAATATCTTTCATAAATATGCATTAAATCCTCAATGAAAAATTAACAAAGCAAATCTAGAAATTTATAAAATAATTATGTAGATATTTTCCACATTAACTTGACAATAATAGTCATATTAAACAGTTTCTCCCATTATTAACATTTTACATTAGTGTAGTATATAAGGTACAATTTGTGACAATTATCTTAATAATTGTAATTCTGATGTAACTTAGAAAGCAGTGGTATCTTTAAAATATTGTCTTTCTATTAATAAACATAGTTTGGATATTCATTTGTTTTTGCATCTTAGAAGAATTTGAATTTTTCAAATTTAAGTTACATATATGCTAATCTTATTTCTAGAAATATCATATTCCTTAGTTTTTTAAATAGTAACAATTTAATTCTGTGAAAATATGCCTTGAGATAATTTAAGGAACACATTGCTTACTGAAAAGTTAAATGCAAAAGACTTGGGAAAAAGTAAATGAATGTTTTACCTCCTATCAATAAGGGTTTTTATGCAAACTATTAAAAAACTAGATTGTGTTGTGTTAGTGCCACCTTAACTAGAACTTCGTGACTGACTTAGCCTGATGTACTTGACATGTAGCAAGTATTTACCACTTCTCTGTTCTTTCCTCACACTGGGATATATACAAAAACATTGGATTTTTGTACTATCATTATAAGATAAGTTTTATAAAACTATGATTATAAAAATCAATAACTGATTTCTCTACAGTTCTGGGTTTGAATATTATCATAGAAATTGCTCAGAGTAGGAAAGTCATTTTCTGGGTAGAGTGGGCGATAAGGTGGAATTTGCAAAATGAGGTAGCTAAATGGGGTCACAATTCTAAACAGAAAAACTTACTTTTGTTCAAAGTTTATTAATTTTTAATCTTATTGGGCAAAGAAAACAAAATAAGATAGTAGCAAAAAACATAAAGCAGAGTGTGAAATAAACATTACTTGCTGCAATTTATTTCTACCCCAGGAGAACATTGAGAGATACCTTGTTATCTTAGAGATCAGACTATCTAGGTCCAGAATAAATAGGCAAATTTCCCAAGGTCACAATCACTGTAAGTCACAACTGTTGTGAAGATTTGGGACATGACCTCAGTCCTAGCCTGACCCCAAAACCCCAGCTCTTCTCAGAACACATTATGCTTCTCAGAAACCAGTCATTATACGTAGGAGGAATACAAGGTAATGGGCTAAAAAAGTTATCTAAAACTGCGATTTCTCCCCCTTATATTCTCTAGGCAATTTTGTCAGATGTATCACGTTCCATACTAAAAACAGCATGAACACCACTGCTTCTGCATTTTATATTTGCTTTTCTTACTGTCCAATTGTGCTGTCTCTCTCCAGCATGCAGTATGTAGTCTTTTCTGTAAAAGATTTTTTTTTAAGCGAGCTATTTAGAAATCTGAATTTCTTTCCTTTTATAAAATAAGGACTGAATATTAGCTATTTAACAACTGGTAGCTTCTAGTCCCCTTCCTTATTCCACTTCCACTAATTTTGCTCTGCCTTTGGCACTGAAACTTTTCCATGTTCACCCTACACATTTGTTAGGCTATAAAAAGTTAAGCTGGTAAAAATAGTGAATAGAGAAATTTAGAATTGAGAAGGCCACAGGAGGTAATATGGATAACCATCCTTTATAATGTCTCGTGTATATAGCCCGTATCTGAAATTACACCCAGAACTGATCTAAGGAAGACATAACTTCTCCACAGACACCATGACTTTCATTGCTGACAACATCGAGTGTATGACTTTACTCCAATACTTCAAGAAATTGGATCTACAGCTCTGATTTTATCCTCGTTCCGATGAATTCTAAGTATTCCCTGCTACTTGGAGAGTCTAACTCCCACTGCAGGTGCTTCTGATTAGGCCCAAGCGTTCTGCCTGGATCCTAGCTTTTATGGTATGAGAAAGCAGGGATCTGATGTCCATAATGGGGAAAAAATGTCAAGCATCCACTGCATTTGTCAAGGTCCCTATTACAACATGGCTCCCTCAATTGAATACATCATTCCAGATGGCTCGTGACCAGTGCAGTTTGCAATGCAATTAGCTATTTTGACCTAGACAGAATGCATAATTATATTAAAGCACATGCCACGATTATATGAGCATTTTTCATATCCGCATCAAAGGGCTAGCTTGTAATTAAGCTTACAGTTAACTACAACCTTAAAACTTGTTCACCTTTTACTGATGTTTAGCCATGTGTTCTCTATCCTGTATTTGTACATTTGTGGTTCAGTTTTTTAACCCAAATATAGACTTTATATTTAGCCCTGTTAAATTTCACTTTGTTAGTTTTGGCCCATAGTTCTAACTTTTTACAAGCCTTTTGAATACTTTTTTCTGTCACTCAGTATAGTAACCATTGCTCCACAGCTTTGTGTCATATATGCATAGGATAAATATGCTTTTTACTTTAATCAAAATCACTGACAAAAATGTTGAAAAGAATAGTAATAAAATAAAGCATTATGGAATACCACAGACTATTTTCATCCAGGATGGTATCTAATTATTAATTAAAACGGTAAGCTGTATTGACTAAACTTAATTTAGCTAGAGTTAATATTAAACATGTGTTCGTTCTTTTAGTTTGCATTGTGACAATAATAATGATAAAAAAAGAATTGAAGAAATACATTTAAAGGAAAAATTATTTATAATATGAGTATCTCCAGTTTGTCCATCTTGATTTTTCCAGGGCAACAAAGTTGGCATGTCAATTCACATAGGAATGAAACAAATAACAATCTTCTCAAACATATGGTATAAGTAATATTTTTAAAAATTTAGTGCACTAGGTCCTTAAAAGCATGACCTATCTTATCTCCTAACAATGTTCTGGTACTTGGCAGTTGCTCCATAATTATTTTATGAGGTCAAGAAGAAAAACCTTTAAGTTTTTGTTCAATCTTAGATTCATTCTTTTGATGATTGTATAGGCATTAAACATACTATTTAAAATAGAGTAAGCATTCATAGGTGTGGTAGAAGCTCAGATATTCCTTCAACAATGAGAAGATTGCTAACTCTAATGTTGGCAGTTAGCCCTCAGCTAACCATGTCAATACTAAAAATTACTTTGGCTCAAGAGAGTCATCTTTACCAGGGTCTTGCCTCCTTCCCAGGATGCCCTGCGTCCAATGACTGATCAATACAAGGGGGGAAGGTCCATTCCTTCATTCTAACTCAGGACAACTCTGAAAGTCATTTCAGCTTCAGAGTTCCTAGCTGAAGCCTTCATTGAGACTGAACTTCTCAAATCTTCTTTTCCAAATTTTGATACAAAAACACTTCCCAATAAACCTTCTGCATGCTAATTTCCATCAGAACCTTCTTTCCAGTGAATACAGCCTGAAACATGAGAAATATTTGCTATGGTTTGAATGTTTCCCCTCCAAAATTAAGGTGAGTCAGTGTAATAATATTAAGTTCTAGGGCATTTAAGAGCAATTAGGTCATGAGAACTCTTCCCTGGTGGTGAGTGGTGTTAAGGCCTTATATGAAAGAAGGTTCATGCAGGATTTGGCTAGCTTGTCCTTCTGCCTTTCGTTTTGTGAAGATGTAGTGTTCCTCACCTCTGGAGGATGCAGCAATAAGGTGCTCACCTTGCAAGCAAAGAGCAGCCCTCACCAAGCAGCAGACCCTGCCAGCACCTTGCTCTTGGACTTCTGAGGCTCTGGAACTGTGAGAAGATAAATTTCTATTCCCTATAAGTTACATTGTTATTATTTGCTATAGCAGAGCACAGAATGGACAGAGACAATATTTTTGTTCTAATTATGACAACCAAAGTCATTTAAATGATGACCCTTTGAGAATTACCTACCTTCAATGTGTCATATACACTGGCTGACCTTACGGAGTTTGATTTGGCCACTCTTTTATTAGAGCCCATGTGGACTCCTTTTGTCAACCCAAACAATAAGGCTCACCTGTTGCAGCAGCTTAGAACTGGTAAGCACAGCAACTATACACTATTTATACAACTGTACTTCTTACAGGTCTCATAAATCCTTAAATAGGCACCACCTAGTAACTGGTGTTGAGGGTCACTAAAACTTTGCCCCACTGAAATGAAAGTCCTTAATCTCCACTGGAAAACAAAATGAACCTTCAGTGAGTTTCTATTTTGGAAAGGAGCTGCGTAGAACAGTGAGGAATACAAGAACCAAATACAGGGTCACATTCCTGTCCCACAAGAAAACTCAGTTCCTGTCAAATTCTCTGTTAAGGGAGCTCCTATTAGAACTCTGGTATTGAGATGAGACAAATGGAAAGGTAGCTAATGCTTCCTAAAAAGCAATTCATATGTGACAGTGCGAAAAACTCAGAATGTGGTATAAGATAATTATGGATGGGATAATGAGGGTGCTTTTGAAGAAAATGTCTTTTTTCCTCCCAACTACTTTCCCCAAAGTAACTTAAAAGTCATGTAAAAATCTTGTCTAAAATGGCATTGTGGGGTAGCTCCTGTGGCTCAAGAAGTAGGGCGCCAGCCCCATATACACGGGGTGGTGTGTTCAAACCCACCCAAACCTGCAATAAATAAAGAAACAAATAAATAAATAAATAAATTAAAATGGCTTTGTGGTGGTTGAAAGCAGGAGAGAGAACAGAATAACTGAGAGGATGGAAGGATCTTCCAGTTTAGCACTTTCTGTGGCTAGGGATCCTATAAAGCATTTAACACCCACTAATGTTAATCATTTAATTAATTCAGGCTAACATCCATTAATGTTAATCTTTTAATTAATTCTCTGTGAGATGGGTTTGGTTGTTTCCCATTTTGCAGATTAGGCAACTGAGGTGTAGGGAGGTCATAGTTTACTTAATGACAGGACTATTCAGTAGGGGACTGACTTTCTGACACAAAATATTTTTTCTCTTTAGACTACATGAAAACACATGAAATATGCAGATAGACCTAAAAAGATAGAAGCTCATTTACTTCCTATTTTTTTTTTTTGAGACAGAGTCTCATTTGGTACTTCCTAATTTTAATTGTAACCCAGTGAAAATGCTTGATCTAAAATTAGCATCAGAAGTAGGAACCTGATAAACAGAGTGACTTGCTACATCTGTAGTCCGGAACTTGCCCTTAGCAGTTCAGTGTTATATGCATTTCAATCAGGCTTACTGTGAAGTTTCTAAACCTTGCTCAGACAATTGTTGCATCCATCTAATTTCCACTATTTACATCTAGGAATCAAAATAGCCTCCAGGATGTGATGTTTTGGAAAGATAGTGAAATAAATTCTTTATCAATTAGAATGTTGTGGAATGCAGGTGCTCTGCAGTTTCAAAGATTGTTCCTAAACCAAGATAGTTTCCAAAGTAAAAACTAATTGTGGTGCATCGAAAAAAACCTCTAATTAAAATGTTTAAGTATGAATGTAGATTGGGAAAGTAGGGGTTTGGGAAGAGCATTTAGAGAGCTTGGTAATGAGCAAGTGCTAAATGTATATAATTGAATGTTAAATTGCAAGTTTTAATTTAGACACTGGTTACGATGAAGACTGATTGCAAAGAAAGTGCCAGACCTTAGGCAGGTTACAAAACACTAATCAAAAACTTGTTATATACCTTAAACATCTCACACACTCAAAGAAGATGAAAATATGGGAGTTTGTAATGATGATTTCTTTAGCTATTACTGTTCTTAGCAATGCTCTTAAACAAGGAAGTTTGGAAATAGGTGCTCTTCATATTAAGGCAAAAGAGAAGGGCTTTAGTAAGAACTCTCAGAAAGCTTCCTGGGTCTCCTAATGTTACTCACCTTACTATCTGATGCCTTCCAGGAAAATGACAGGCAGAGAAGGCAGCCAGCCACCTAATGGTGGCATGAGGAGGTGCTTCTGTGTTGAGATTCTGCAGCACTTTCTATCTGTGCAGGCTTAGAATATGAGAGCTTCCTGGGGACCAGATGCAGTGTGTTATCACCCACCTTAGAGCTTGTCCAATGGGGCCACCTAGAGGAAAAGCTGAAGGCAGTGTGTGACTTCCTAGGGGCTAAGGATCATTGTGGAATAATATGGTCAGGAAGCCGACAGGTGAGATCAGTAGGCACCGGGATCTATGTAGAAACCTTGAAAAGAGAGGTTTGCTGTAAGTATTCTTCATAGCACTTCTGATCCAGTCCATAAGGAGTCCAAAATCACAGTAGGGAGGTGGAGAAAGGCAAAGGGCTTCCCCTTCTCCTGCTGCATTCAATAGCTAAAAGAAGGCCCTTTTTGAAAGAAGGCAAAGAAATCTTAGCTTTGCTTGAAGTTTGAATGTGGATTAATATATTATTGTGATATTCACACTGATAAATATGCACTATGTACATGAATAAAAATGATAGTAGTACTGAAGGCCTTTCCTGAATTTTCATTCGAGGTGACCACCATGGAATAAAGTTTCAATAATCAATGGGAAACAGAATAAAAGATGCTTTCTGATTATAGAAAATACGGAGTCAGATGATTTTGAATGGTATGGTATAATATTTAATATGACTATTATCACAAAAATTGGCACTATTTTTAGTAACAACATGAACTGATTCCAGATAGAAGCTCTGTAACACGGAAGGTAATGAAAAGCTATGTAAATGTTAAATGCAGTGGGAATTTTTTTTTTTGGTTTAAAATGTATTTTAAAGTTTATTGTTGGCATTAAAATAAATGACAATATAGTACAAAAGGAAGGAAGTTTTGGAATTTGGTAAGTTTTTAATTTTGTTCTGGGAATATTTAAAGTGCAAGTTAAGAGATAACAATAATTCCAAGTATGTGTTGATCTCTAGCACAACTACTGAAGAAAAATAAAATGTACTATTAAAGGACAGATTGGAAAATAAAAATTTATTATTATAAAATAAATCAACATAAGAGATAAAAAAGGAAAAAATAAAAGAACAAGAGGAAGCAAATATTACAATGTAGGTTTAAACCCTTATAAGTAATTACATTAAATACAAATGGACTAAACACTTCAATTAAAACTGATATTTTCAGATAGGTATAAAAAGCATGCTTCTTTCCAGATATATACCAAATATACAGACTTAAAATAATATGCAAACTGTTAATAAGGGAAAGCTAATGTAGCTCTTCTAAAATCAGATAGAATAGAGTTTGAGAAAAATATTACCAGAGTTAAAGTTCATCATTACATTGAAACAAATGAGACAATTAAGAAAATATAACAATTTTGTAATATGTATGTAATAACATCATCATAAAATTGGAAGAGATGAATTAAAAAATATAGTTGGAAATGAAATAACCTTATGGTGCATCTTAGCAGGGTACTGGGGAAACTTATTAAATGTAGAGTATCAATGTCTTTATATAGTGATCAAGAAAATGCCATGAAGGCTATCTGTAACAGTACGATGAAAACATTTCCTAATGTATATGAATCATGCCCTATGATTGCACCAATGTACAGAATTATGATTCAATAAAATTATAAAAAAAAAAAATCTTCTTCCATTCTGAGGACTGTCTGTTTGCTTTACTTACTGTGTTCTTGGCTGTGCAGAAGCTTTTTAGTTTGATTAGGTCCCAGTAGTGTATTTTTTTTTTTTTTATTAAATCATGGTTGTGTACATAAATGCAATCATGGCATACAATGTGCTGGTTCATATACAGTTTGAAATATTTTCATCGAACTGGTTGACATAGCTTTCTGGGTATTTTCTTAGTTATTGTGTACAGACATTTATATTCTACATTTAGTAAGTTTCACCTGTATCCTTCTAAGATACACCATAAGTGTGGACTCACCAATTACTCTCCCTTTGCCCATCCTCCACCCTCCCATCTCCTCCCTTGTGCCTCTCCCCATATTCTTGTGCTGTAATTGTTTTATAGCTTTCATATGAAAGGTATAAATTAGTTTCATAGTAGGACTGAGTACATTGGATACTTTTTTCTTCCATTATTGGGATATTTTGCTAAGAAGAATATTTTCCAACTCCATCCATGTAAACATTAAAGAAATAAAGTCTCCATCTTTCTTTAAAGCTGCATAATATTCCATGCTGTACATATACCACAATTTATTAATCCATTTGTGGGTCGATGGGCCTTTGGGCCTTTTCCATGACTTAGCAATTATGAATTGGGCTGCAATAAACATTCTGATACAGATATCTTTGTTACAATGTGATTTTTTCATCTTCTGGATATATACCTAGTAGTGGAATTATAGGATCAAATGGCAGTTCTATTTTTAGATTTCTAAGTATTCTCCAGATAATTTTCCAAAAGGACCATATTAGTTTGTGTTTCTGCCAGCAATGTAGTAGGGTTCCCTCCTCTCCACATCCATGCCAGCATCTTTGGTTTGGGGATTTTGTAATGTGGACTAATCTTACTGGAGTTAGATGATATCTCAAAGTAGTTTTGATTTGCATTTCTCTGATGATTAAGGATGATGAGCATTTTCTCATGTGTCTGTAGGCTGTGTGCCTGTTTTCTTCAGAGAAGTTTCTCTTTAGATCCCTTGCCCACCCTGAGGTGGGATCACTTGTTCTTTTCTTACTAGTACGTTTGAGTTCTCTGTGTATTCTGGATATTAAACCTTTGTTGGAGGTTTAATAACCTGGAAACATTTTCTCCCATTTTGAGGGCTCTCTGCTTGCTTTACTTACTGTGTTCTTGGCTGTGCAGAAGCTTTTTAGTTTGAACAGATCCCAGTAGTGTCTTTTTGATGCTGCTTCAATTGCCCTGGGGATCCTACTCATAAAATATTCACCCATACCTATTCCTTCAAGAGTTTTCCTTGCACTTTCTTCTAGTATTTTTATAGTTTGTCTTAAGTTTAAATCTTTAATCCAGTGAGAGTCTATCTTAGTTAATGGTGAAAGGTAGAGGTCCAGTTTCAGTCTTCTACAGGTCGCCAGCCAGTTCACCCAAGCACCATTTGTTAAATAGGGAATCTTTTCCCCACTGAATGTTCTTAATTGGCTTGTAAATGATCAAATAAAGGTAAGTAGCTGGGTTCATCTCTTGGTTCTCTATTCTGTTCCATACATCTACCTCTCTGTTTTTGTTCCAGTACCATGCTGTTTTGATCACTATCAATTTATAGTATAGTCTGAGGTCTGGTAGCATAACTCCTCCTGCTTTGTTTTTATTTCTGAGTGATGTATTAGCTATTCAAGTTTTTTTCTGATTCCATATAAAATGAAGTATTATTTTTTCAAGATCTTTAAAATCTGACAATGGAACTTTAATAGGGGTTGTATTAAAATTGTATATTGCTTTGGGTAGTATAGACATTTTGACAATGTTGATTCTTCCCAGCCATGAGTGTGGTATGTTTTTCCATTTGCTAACATATTCAGCAATGTCTTTTCTCAGAGTTTCATAGTTCTCTTTATAGAAATCTTTCATGTCCTTTGTTAGGTAAACTCCCAAATATTTCATCTTCTTTGACACTACTGTGAATGGAATAGAGTCCTTGACTCATTTTTCAGCTTGGCTATTGTTGGTATATATAAAGGCTTCAGATTTATCAGTGTTGATTTTGTAACCTGAGACACTGCTGTATTCCTTGATCACTTCTAAGAGTTTTGTAGTAGAATTCCTGGTGTTTTCCAGGTATGCCATCATATCATCTGCAAAGAGTGAAAGTTTGATCTCTTCTGACCCTATATGGATACACTTGATCGCTTTTTCTTCCCTGATTACAATGGCTAAAATTTCCATTACCATGTTAAAGAACAGTGGAGACAATGGGCAACCTTGCTTGGTTCCTGATCTGAGTGGAAATGATTTCAATTTAACTCCATACAATACAATATTTGCTGTGGGTTTGCTGTAGATGGTTTCTATGAGTTTAAGAAATGTCCCTTCTACACCAATTTTCTTAAGTGTTCTGATCCTGAAGGGATGCTGGATATGATCAAAAGCTTTTTCTGCATCAATTGAGAGAATCATACAGTCTTTCTTTTTTAATTTGTTTATGTGCTGAATTACATTTATAGATTTACGTATATTTAACCAGCCTTGAGACCCTGGGATAAAACCCACTTGGTCATGGGGTATAATTTATTTGATGTGCTGCTGCATTATGTCTGTTAGGAACGTGTTGAATATTTTTGCATCAATATTGATTAGTGATATTGGTCTATAATTTTCTTTTCTTGTTGGGCCATTCCTGGTTTGGGAATCAAGGTGATGTTTGCTTCATAGAATGTGTTGGGTAGTATTCCTTCTTTTTCTATTTTTGGAAAAGGTTGAGTAATATAGGTACTATTTCCTCTTTAAAGGTTTGGTAGAATGCTGACGTGAAGCCATCTGGTCCCAGGCTTTTCTTTTTAGGGAGATTTTGTATAGTTGATGCTATTTCAGTGCTTGATATAGACCTGTTCAAGATTTCCTCTTGATTCTGGCTAATTCTTGGAAGGTGGCATGCTTCCAAGTATTGGTCAATTTCCTCCAGATTTTCATATTTCTGAGAATAAATTTTCTGTAATATTCATTAAGGATTTTTTGAATTTCTGAGGAGTCTGTTGTTATTTTGTCTTTGCTATGTCTGACTGATGAAATTAGAGATTTTACTTTTTTTTCCTGGTTAGGTTAGCCAAAGGTTTATCTATTTTATTGACCTTTTCCAAAATCCAACTTTTTGCTTTATTGATCTTTGTATAATTCTTTTGCTTTCAATTTCATTTAATTCTGTTCTAATTTTGGTTATTTCTTTTCTTCTGCTGGGTTTGGCATTGGAATGTTCTTCCATTTCTAGTTGCTTGAGATTTCCTATTAAGTTGTTCACTTCTTCTCTTTCCATTCTCTTGACGAAGTCTTGCAGTGCTATAAATTTCCCTCTTAGAACTGCCTTTCCAGTATCCCGGAGGTTCTGGTAATTTTTGTGTTTATTACCATTTTGTTCCAATAATTTGGTAATTTGCTTCTTAATCTCATGTATGACCCAGCTATCCTTCAGCATTAGGTTATTTAGCTTTCATGTTTTTGTGTGAGTATGCAGATTCCTGTTGTTACTGAGTTCAACTTTTATTCCATGATTGTCTGAGAAGATGCAAGGAATAATTTCTATTCTTTTGAATTTGCTTAGGTTAGACTTGCGACCTAAGATGTGATCGATTTTGGAGTATGTTCCAGGGACTGATGAGAAGAATGTGTATTCAGTTTTATTAGGATGAAATGTTCTGTAGATGTCCGTTAAATCCAAATGTTGAATGGTTAAGTTTAAATCTAAAATTTCTTTGCTTAGCTTCTTATTGCAGCATTTATCCAACACTGCCAAAGGAGTGTTAAAATTTCTGACTACAATGAAGCTGGAGAAAATCAAGTTGCTCATGTCTGTTAGAGTTTCTCTCATAAATTGAGGTGCATTCTAGTTGGGTCCATAATTATTAACAATTGAATTCTCATCATATTGTGTCTTACCTTTATAATTATGAAGTGTCCATCCTTAACCTTTGTTATTTTTGTTGGTTTAATTCCTAATGTATCTGAGAATAAAGTTCCAAAACACCTGCTTTTTCCTGCTTTCTATTTGCCTGGAATATAGATGACCATCCCTTCACCATGAGTCTGTATCTTTTAAGGTAAAATGAGATTCTTGTATGCAGCAGATATCTGACCATAGTTTTTCTATCCAGGCAGCCAACCTGTGCCTCTTTAGAGGACAATTTAAGCCATTCACATTAATTAAGAATATTGGTAAGCCTTGTAGAATTTTGGGTATCGTTTTGAAAGTCCAGTGGATATTTTTAATCCTTTTGCCACTGTGGAAGTTGGAAATAATCAAAAGTTTCTGAGTGAGTTTACTTATGTGGTGGAGCATTGTGCTGGTCATTATGCAGGCTAGGTCTGAGATATCCTGGAAATCTGGTTGAGTTATGACAAGTTTCTTCAACATGTGAATGAATTTCTCTATCATAAGTGAAACTCAGTTTAGCTGGATACAGGATCCTGGGTTGAAAGTTATTTTGTCTTAGGAGATTAAAATTCAATTAGCACCCCCTTCTAGCTTGAAAGGTTACAGCAGAGAGATCTGCAGTCATTCTAATATTCTTCCCCTTGTAGGTTATGGTTTTCTTACATCTGGATTCCTGCAGAATTTTCTCCTAAACTTTAGTGAAGTTAATTATGATGTGCCTGGGGGATGTCTTATTTGAGTTGAGTCATGCTGGGATTCTGAAACTGTCTGCTATCTGAATTTCAGAATCTCTTGGCATGTCTGGAAAGTTCTCCTTCATAATCTCATGAAGAAGAGCCTCTGTGCCTTGCAAAGCCACTTTGTTGCCTTCAAGGATCCCTATAAGGGGCATATTGGTTTTCTTAAAATTATCCCAGAGCTCTCTGAGAATTATCCATTTTTGTTCTACCTTTCTCTTCCTCTTTGAGAGTTTGGGAACTTTTGAAACTTTGTCTTTAATGTCAGAAATCCTTTCTTCTGCTTGCTATATTGTGTTTCTGAGGGATTCTACTATATTTCTCAAATCTTTGAGGGCTTCAAATTCTTGTCTTGGTGTGTTAAAATCCTTGGTGATTTTGTGTTTGAATTCCTTGAATTCTTGAGAAAACTTTTGAAATGCTCCTTGAATTTCTAATTCCAACTTTTCCTCTATTTTATTGATCTTATTTGCAATCCAAATTTTGAATTCAGTTTCTGACGTCTCAGCCATCTGTTTATGAATGGGTTCTTTAGTTGTGAACACCAAATTATTCCTTGGGGAGTTTGATCTAGACATTCATTGTGCCAGAGTTTTTCCGCTGATTCTGCCCCATGATTATTTTATACTTCTTGGCCTGATGAGCAGATAAGGAGAAGTTGGGGTGGGGGCTCCAAGAGTAGTGATTGGCCAGTCCTTTCCCCAAAAGCTGGGTCACGTGTCTGTACCTTTTCCTCTAGAGCTTTGCCATGGACCCATACAGTGCTACAGCCTGAGAAACTGGGAGCCTGCTTGATGTGGTGGGGCTGAGTGGCTCTGTCTTATTTTGAGCTGGTCTCTGTCTTACCCTATTGAATCAGTTAGTCTGGGTTGAAGTCTCACCTATGGAGAAATACCAGCAATTAAGTCACTCCACCACCAACAGGTAACTATTAGAACAGGAAAATCAAACCTTGCCACAACTGCACACCCAAGGTACCACTTTGGATAGTCCTTGGATGATTGGCCCAGTTCAAGAGGTCCAAATCAATCGTCCCAGTCAGCACTGGTATCAGGTGAGAGAGTTCGAAGGTCTCCAGCAACTAGCTAGCAGGGATCTGCTGGAAGCTCAAGTATGACTCACTCTGGTGCTCCATGACATCAGAAGGACCCACCCAGCACATAAACTAGTCTGGGAAGGTTGATGCCTCACTTTACACCTTGCACCTCTGCCACCCCAGTTACTTGTAACCCTGTAGGCTGTGATCCAGTACCCTCCAATGAGCAGATACTCCAGCAATTTACACCTGCCTAAGTCACAGGAATATCTATGTCTCCGCAGTCAGGCCACCACTCTCTGCCACTATCCAGCAGGGGAAGTTGGGGAATGACAACCTTGGTTGCTTAATGGGGGCATTGATGTTGCTGACAGAACAGAACAACATCACAGAATTTGTTTCTGTCCCTGGCTATATTCCCCTGCAGATCAGACACTGTTTGGGCAACTCAGCTCTGTCTGTGCTGCTGCCCAGTCTCAGCTGCAGTTCCTGTTATGGTGGACATGGTCAGAACAGACACTTATCTGTCAGTTCCAGCCACCACCTGCTTGCCTTTGTCTCAGCTATGATCCCCTGAGGGCCAGGTGCATCTGAGACTCAGTGAAGCAGTCCTCTGGGTCACTCCTGCCCTGGGAGTCTATTATCTCTGCATGCACATATTTAGTCCCTGTGCTCCGCCTAGGTCAGTACCGCTTCAGGCATACCCTTTATTCACATGTCCTGTGTTTCCATCCCACATCTGTTCCACCAGTAGCCCCCACTGGAGAAGAAGCCTGGCTTCCTCTGGTTGCCCAGAGAGACTGGGAGTGTTCTTTCAAAATATCACCACGGATGTGAGACCTATTGTTCCTGCTGCTGCAGCTGCTGCTCTGTGCCTCGGGGCACTGCCTCTCCTGTACGATTCCCTCTCAGTTGACTGTCCTCTCCTTTCTCCCATGCCAGAGAATCAGCACAGATCAGAAACAACCCTTGCCCCATCCACACTCCTTGAGAAAATGCCCAAGAATCTGGACTCCATGGGGGACAGGCTTCCAGACCTTGGGGTGAGAATGGAGGGGAGTACTGGGATTTCAAAATTTCAGGTATAGAATATATACAGTTTTACACAGTTTTATGCCTGGCAGGAGAGTGCCATGGCACCCTAGTAGGGGAAGGAAAATGAGAGGTCATTTGAACTCTGCTCTCTTGTTTGTATTCTGTATACTGTGAGCTGTTCTCATAAGGGAAGGGACTAAGCCATGAGTTGTTCTCATAAGGGAGGGGACTCCTATCTGCTTGGCGATGGATTTTGTACCTTTTGTTTGTATCCTTGGGGTTGCAGCTCGCCTCAGCATGGTTGATATGCATTCTTCAACCTTCTCTCTTGGCTCAGATCTGAACCATCAGCTTTCTTGCTAATCTTCTGTCCTTTAACTCTCCTATGGATGGAAGCCTCTGTGGAGATCTGGCTCCAGTTGGCCATCTTGCCTCCACCCCCCTAATGGTTCTAAACATAACCACAATATTCTACAAACTTTGGCACTACCTAATTCCAGAACATTTTCACCACCCTGAAGAAATTCCAATAGCATTCAATCCCCATTGCTTTTCCCCAGTTCATGGTAAGGATTTATCTACTTTCTGTCTTTATGGATTTTTTCATACTGAATACTTCATAAATGATATAATTGAAGTTTTGATTATTTTTGGCATTCCATGAGTCCAGTATGATGCTTATCTAAAAGCGAGCCAAACAGTCAATAAGAACATTTTAAAACTGTAATCCCTTTGTAATGCTGGGGTTCTAATTCAGACTAATTCAGACAGATCAGAGAAAAAGTCTGGTGACCTATATAGGTAAGGTCTGTCCTTACCTAGGTCCTGGTGGCCAGTTAACTAAGTTACATGGTTTATCTGAAATCTATAATCTGCCATCCACATAAGAGGAAGATCCTGGATACCTTCTATGCAGGGGAACAAAAGTGGTAACATGCCAAGAAGCATGATGAGCATGACATCACTATGCACTCATGGCTGGCTAGGAACTCATGGTGCCTTCTAGTAAGGCCATACATATAAGCTCAGACAGCTTTATCTCATTACACACCCAAGGCCATGGGTGAGAAAGCCCAAAGACCTTTGTCTGTCCCTATATCCTTATAGACTTTGATGGAAAAATCCAGAAGGTAAGAATAACAAACCAATTCAGCAGCATGTTGAGGGGATCATACATCATCGTCAATTGGTATTCATTATTGATTGCAATTGAAAGGGCCCATGTGACGCCATTTTGTTAACGGACTCCATTTTACAGGTTGCTGTGTAATTTGCGGTGTAAATGTTAGTTCTGTAACTTTTGGCTCCTGGTTCCAGTTTCCCTGACCACCTCCACTGGTTGATCAGTACCAGCCCCTTCCTGCTTAGTGACCACCCACCCGTTCCTGGCACCACCGAGGTATCCAATCAGCAAGTGGAGAGACACCTGGACTCATCCTTGTTCCACCCTTCCCATATCCCACTCCCCTTATCACATTCCCCCCTCCCAACTTCCTTTCGGTACACTATAAGAATACCTAAGCCCCACCCCTTGGGGCCATTCAGATTGATCTGCCATTTAGGCAGGGCTGAACGGTCCGAGCTTAAGCTTGTAATAAATTCCACCCTTTGGTTTTGCATCGGTGTGCCTGGTGTGAATTTCTTCTGGGGGGGGGGGATCCTGAAATTCGGGCACAACAGCAATAATGTTTCAACATACAAAAATCCATCACTATAATATAGTCCATTAACATAACAAATTAAAAAGCCCACATGGACATTGAATTTGATGGAATAAAAGCAAATTAACACCTATTTTATGGTTAAAAAAACACTCAGAAAAAGGTTACAGGGAAATTAACTCAACATGATGAATGTCATATTTTAAAAATCTATAGTGAACACTATACCCAGTGATGAAATAGGAATAGTTTTTTTCTTTAAGATGAGAAATAAGTCAAGATACTTCCATTACTTCTATTCAGGAGTGTAAGTTCTTACCAGAGTGATCTACTTTGCAAGAAAGAGGCAAAATTATCTCTATTTGCAGATAATATGCACTCATATTTAGAGAATACAAAGGATCCCACAAAAAACTGTTAGCACTAACAAATTCTGCTGAGAAACAGAATATGAAGTGAACATGCAAAAATCAGTTGTTTCTGTGTATTAACATTGAAAAGTCTGAAAAGGAACTTACAAAAGAATTTCATTTACAGTAGGATACACAAGAATAACATGCTTATAAATTAAGTTAACCAAGGAGTTCATGGAGTTGTATAATGGGATTTGCAAATAATACGGAAAAAAACTCAAAATAGACAAAACAAATAGAAATACATTTTATACATCTGGATGAAAGATTTAATGTTGACATTTTAATATTAAGGTGTCAAAACTATTCAAAGCAATCTACACATGGAGCCCAAATAGACAAAGCAATCTTTCAAAAGAAGAAGAGTGAAAGACTCATACTTCTAAAGCCAATACTTACTACAAAACAACAGTAATCAAAACAGTGTGGCACTACCAGTGGAATAGAATAGGGAGGCCAGATACAAAATCTAACATACATATCCAAATAACTTTTGATAAGAGTCTTAATGGGACTGAATAGCCTTTTCAAAAATTGGGGGTGAAAAAAATGATTATATGCATGCAAAAGAATAGAGGTGAGCCCTTGCCTAATTCCATATACAGAATTAATTATTACCAGATCAAAGACCTTAAATCTAAGACATACACCTATCAAAATGTTAGAAGCATATACAGGTAAAATGTTCTTGACATAGTATTTGGGCAGGATTTCTCAGATATGACAGCAAAATCACAACAACAACAAGAAAAACCTAGGTAAATTGGAATCATAAAATATGTTAAATTTGTGCATGGCAATACATTATCAGGAGAGCAAGAAGGTAACACACAGAGTGGCAAAAATATTTGCAAATTATATCTTTGATGAACAATTAATATCTAGATTATAGAAAGAACTCCTAAAATGAAAACAATAAGAACAACAAAAACCAATCCAATTGAAAACTAAGCGAAAGGCTTCAAATGACATTTCTCTAGAAGAAGTATACAAGCATTTGAAAAGAGACTAATTACAATTTGTCAGATGTAGATTTGTTTTGGAAAGATTTTTTTATTTCAATGCTTTGAATATTGTTGCGACCCAGGAACTGACCCTCAGCATGGCAGACTGAGAATTCCCCTTGTAGGGCTTTACCCATCTGCTCGGGTCTAGCAGACAAAGGGAAAGAAGGCATGGTGAATTCACACACATGTTTTTGACTTGTGAGAGACTACAGCAACATCGTATCAGCTGTAAGCCAGGCTGACAGGTGCTGCCTTTACCCAATTATTTAAGGTCTTTTTATTAGGGTTTTTTTGGGGTCATGCATATATAAAGTAAAAAAGTGAAAAGGCATCAGCTCATGTTTCAGTTAAACAGACAGTCTTTTGTTTATAGAAGAGAGATAATCAGGGTGAAGGATAGAGGAGCATTAAACTACAGATCATATGAAACTATGGTAGGGTTTTCATGAAGGAAATTTATAGCCCATAGGCTAGATAGCTGCATTTGAAGGGTAATTGTCAATTGCTTTTTAGTTTTCATTTATGTCTCTAAGCTACTGATTTCTATCTAGACATTTCCCAGATCAACTTTTTTTTTTTTATAATTTTATTGAATCATAATTCTGTACATTGGTGCAATCATAGGGCACGATTCACATACATTCAGAAATGTTTTGATTGTACTGTTACAGATAGCCTTCATGGCATTTTCTTGATCACTATATAAAGACATT
>CAUYON010134741.1:0-26931 GCA_963573935.1 Arctocebus calabarensis | reverse complement strand
CATCACAGCTCACAGCAACCTCCAATTCCTGGGCTCAAGCGAGTCTCTTGCCTCTGCCTCCCAAGTAGCTGGGACTACAGGCGCCCACCACAACGCCCGGCCATTTTTTGGTTGCAGCCATCATTGTTGTTTGGCAGGCCCGGGCTGGATTTGAACCCGCCAGCTCAGGTGTATGTGGTTGGCGCCTTAGCCTGGTGAGCTACAGGCGCCAAGCCTGATTTTTTTTTTTTTTTTTTAATAGAGTGCTCAGTGAAGTTTAGCAGTGAGACATTAAAGCATTCTCTGCTTCTCAGTTGCTCAATCCATGTATCTGGATTTAGACTTTCTTGAAAAGATCAGTAATGCTCTTGTTTCTCCCCTCCCCTTGAAGTTTTAAGAACAGTATTCTGATATCCTGTACCATCAGTTAAGCTTGTGAATCACTCTTTTGAAGGGTTTGGGAGTACTTAAAATTTGACCCTTTAGACTCTTTAATTTCAAAATCTTGATCTGAGGAAGTTGCTCAGGAAACTTCAAAATAAGCTTCTATAACCTAACATGGTTGGATCAATTTTTTTTGCAGTTTTTTTTTTTTAGCCGGATTGGGTTTGAACCCGCCACCTCTGATATATAGGGCTGGTGCTCTACTCCTTTGAGTCACAGGCACCATTCACAGGGTTGGATCAAAATAGAATATAGCTCTGTATTACATTTCAAAGTATTACTAATATCCAACAAATACTAAACTTGAAGAAAATTCACTGCCTTTATTAATTTCTCCATCACACCATGAAATGAATTTGACTTTTAAAGTTTCCAGCTTGTCTGACTCATAGTGCAATAGAAATAAGAGTGACAACCGTCTCTTTTGACTTAACTGAATTGTTTCCCCCTCCCACTTTTCTTTAGCACAAGTGCCCCATCTCTGGAAAATTAATTGTTTACATGTTTAAACTTTTTTCAAGTGGCTAGGTCTTACTAATTAATGTGTGAAAGCAAATTGGATAATTTCATGTACTTTTAAAATGTGCTGAAAATGTGCAGTGGGCCACAACTAGTTCAAGTGTTTCTCTTATAGGTGACATATCGGAAACTGGCTCCATAATTTACCTCCTATGTGATCTCAGGAAAGTTACTTAACTTCTCTAGGCCTCGGTTTTCTCATCTGTAAAAATGATATATGATAATATATAGCCGTTATTTTTATGTTTACTAGCACTCTGGAAATACTCAGCATTTAGAATTTTTATAATTGTGATTATGGTGACCTTCTAGAGGAGGACGATTGTGTCTTATTTATTGTTGATTTATTAGCATCTCAGAATGCTGATGAACTGATAAGAACATTGATATCTTTCTCTTCACTTTTTATTGCTTAACTTATTTCTTAATATCTAAAACTTCCTGGAATTCCTGACTTACTTCTTTTCACAAGTTAAATACTCAACAACTCAATTGAATAATGTACGTGGAAGTACTTGGAAAAGTGTAAATGGCTACCTCAATGTGCTGGATGATGATGGTGATGATGGATAGTGTTGGTGTCACTTGCCAAAGAATGGGGATGTCCTTTTCTGACCTCTCCTGTCTGCCGGAAGTGCCTGGTAAAGTTTGCTACCTGGAACTAAAACTGACTGAAGACTATGTATGTAAGTATCTGAATATTTGGAAGAACTCGATAATGCCATTGTGATATCTGAGATCTTTTGGACCGTTCTGGCCCTCTTCCTGTGTGTATCCTTTCCACCACCGTTCATTTGTATTATGTCTTTTATGAGGTTGGTGCTTTCAGTTAAAGAGGAAGACCTTGCTCAAAGGACAAGTATCATTCTTTGATCATGGATTTACAAAGAATTCTGTTTCTGCACTAGAACTCCCAGAGAGTGCATTGTTACTTTGTTCTCCCTACATATCCATTTCATTGTTAGCTGCATTTATTTTTTATTCTTAAGAAGATGAGTCTTTGCATATAGAACTGAATTTTAATGCCGCAGGCAGTAGTGGAGCGTGTGCATATGTACGTAGGGGTTAGACTTAATTTTATTGATGTGAGATCACTGGTGTATCTTCTTTATTCCAGAGTAATGGACTAGGGAAGAGGAAGGAGAGGAGATCACATGTGATGGCTAATTACTGTAGTCATTTATTATCTACTCTGTGCCAGAAATTGTGCTATGTAGTTGATATATGTAAAATTTAAAATTCTTACAGCAGCCCTGTAAGATATGTATCATTACACCCATTTTATAGGTTAAGAAATTGATATTCAGAAAAGTTCATTACTTTATCCAACTTCTGATAGCTAATAAGTAGAGGAGCCAGAATTCAAATGCCACCTGGGGGTCTTAGTTTTGGTTGTGACTCTAATTTTCTATGTGACTTGGACTCTTGGTTCCTCCATTTCTGTCTGTAAAATGGATTTCGTGTGCATAAAAGTACTTAATTTTTGGAGATGGGGTGAGAAAGAGGGTCAAGGTGATTCAGGTGGTTTTCATCAGCAAATCACAGATGTATAATGAAGTGAATGGTGAAAGGCTGGGAGAAGCTGGAACTTGGGGCTAGGAAGGAAAATAAAGCAACCACAGGCCTGTTTTCTCCACGTTTTCATGGTCTTCCTTAGGAGGGTGGTGAGTACAAGTTAGAGTTGTGACTCTGGAAAGAACTGAGGAGGGGGTGCCTATGGAGTTTGGAAAATATCCCTCAAATCTTATTTGACTCCTGATATTAAGGGATTTACTTGTTTATGTTGTTGAGTGTGAGAATAGTATTGTGATTATGTTATAAATGTCTTTATTAGCCAGAGATTATACTAAAATATTTACAAGTGAAATAATATGTTGCATGTTGAATACAATTTGCTTTAAATACTCAAGCAAAAAAAGAGAGAGCACAAAAAGACAGGTGGTGGCTACTGAGGCCGGGTGATGGTTGTCCTCCAATGAGGTAGCCTAAGCACCTTTTAAACTCAGGGGTTCTTCTGTGTGGTCCTTACCTAACAGGGGAAGGGAACCCAATTCATTCTGAATAGATGAGGGCCAATGTTAGCAGAGCCCAGCCCAGTTTTTCCCCCTACTTCTCCTAAGTTATGGTTCTTCCCAGGGGCTGTACCTCTGTGAAGGGCTTTTCCCTTTACTGCACCTAGAGGTCCTGAGCTCTGATCATCAATCAAGACTGACTCAGAGAATGAAGAATATTCTGACTGTTCTCTGGGCTGGTCAGCATGAGAGGGGCATAAATATCATCCTACGTCATACGGCCATGCCTAGCTTCTCACACAGTTCCTTAGAGGGTGGTTGTCTTGCTTTTTCCTTTAACTCTTGGTATTCTTTGCTCTTGTTCTGTCCTTGAAGATGCATTCCTATCCTCTTCTCTTTAGTCAGCCAGACCAACTCCACACACTAACATGGATAGTGGTAGAGTTGGGGGATTTTGAAAGGAAATGGTACAAGAAGTTCTTGTGATACAAATGTACTTCCTACAAGTTGTAGGAGGAGGTAGAGGAAACTTTAGTATCATATCCAAGATCCAAAACTAGTCCATGAAGAGAATGTAAATTCAAAATGACTTTGTTACGCTAAGATTCATGCGACATGTTCATTCATTCATTTAACAAACTTGTATTTAGGAACAGACACTTACTAGATGCTGGGTATACACAAATAAAGGAGACCATTTCTGGTCTCAATATTCTGATAGCCTAGTGGAGGAGACAGCCATTTAGTTAATGATTCTGGCAGGCAATGGCAAGTGCCATCCATGATACAGGGAAGCCCTGTGTGCTATGGAAGTGCTGAGGAGATGGTATTTAATGCAGCTTGTAGTGGGGAAGGTTATTTATCTACAAAGTGGGTACAGCCGAGCTATGAAGCATTCTTAGGAGTTGGCCAAGCAGAGAAGTATAGAGGATGTATATAAGACCATAGAAAAAGAAGAGCATTATGAGTTGAGTTTTTGCAAGTCAGTATGGCTGACATGTGGGCCAGAAGAAGAGGCAGAAGGTGAAGCCTGACAGGTGAGCAGGAAGCTGTGCATGCTGGGCTCCATATGCCAAGTTCATTGTTTGAATCACAACCAGCAGAAAATGAGGAAGATCTGAATTTTAGAAACACCACTTTGGATGTCATGTGGAAAAAAGGATTAGAAGGGAATCCATCTGGATATCACGGCAATTAATTAGGAAAGAGATTGCACAAACTTGAATTACAGTGATGTCAGTGTGGATGGAGGAGAGATTAGATCCTAGAGATGATTTCTAGATAGAATCAATAGGGCAAAAAGAAGTAGAATCTGTTGGAAACAAGAGATAAAAAAATAGAGAATAAAGATAGATGTGCAGTGGTAATTAAGAAGGATGTTTGATCCTCTACTGATCTGCTAATCAAGAAAAAATTAAAAAGGTATAGGTGTAATTTTTACTTAAGCCATGCGATAAACAGTTACATAATCCAAATTTATGAAATATGTTCAGAGCCTTATTATTTGTATTTATCATTTCTCAGTGAAAGGTTAGACTGAAAAAGATCATTAGTTTAAAAGGGGGCAATGACTGCAAATCCATAAAGTCTTAGGCTTTATTCAGTACAAGAAGAAACCAGTAAAAAAACAAGCTGAACCCCATGATTGCATTAATGTACACAGCTATGATTTAATTAAAAAAAAAAGGTGAAATTAGGACATACCCTATCAAATTTGCAACATTAGTGTCCAACATTTGCAAAGGATGTGGGGGGAAGTATTACTTTAAGTTGTTATTTGGCAAAAACAGAAGAATGCAATAAAAGAGGCCATCTTTTATTTTTATATACCCAGCATCTAATAAGTGTCTGTTCCTAAATACAAGTTTGTTAAATGAATGAATGAACAAATGAATGAACGTGTCACTTGAATCTTGATATAACAAAGTCATTTCGAATTTACATTCTTTTCATGGACTAGTTTTGGATCTTGAGTATGATACAAACAAACCGGAATCCCTGAGGCTCAGAGATATTAAATGATTTAATTGAGGTCACACATAGCTGTAGATGAGAACTCATACTCCCTCCCAGGTCTCTCTGCAGGAAAGCATGACACACATGCAGCATGTCTGGGGCCCAAGTCATGAAAGTAAAATCAGAGTGGCCAATATTTGCAGGAAAAAAAGTAAGTACTAGGCCAGATGCCTGTAATCCTAACACTCTGGGAGGCCAAGGCAGGTGGATCACCTGAGCTCACCAGTTGGAGACCAGAGCAAGACCTTGTTTCTAAAAATAGCCAGGAGTTGTGGTGGGTGCCTGGAATCCCAGCTACTTGGAAGACTGAGGCAAGAGAATTACTTGAGCCCATGAGTTTGAGGTTGCCAGTAGCTATGATACCATGGCACCATACTGGGGGGGGGACAAAGTGAAACTTTCTCTCAAAAAAAAAAAAAAGTACTGCAAATCATAATGAAGAACCTATAAAATTCTTTTTGGAGTTCTATTGAGGTTACAGATGGAAATAAATGTAACTCAATCATGAAAAAGAGTACTGTATTTTTTACAAGTTATACTAGCAAATTTTATCTGGAGATTACTTATTTGTGTAAGTGATAGTAGAATTTTAAAGAATTTATTTGGAGAATATCAATAGGATGTAAGATGGCTGACATTAAAACTTTCAATTCATTTTGACTGCTGTGTCACTACTGTGAGACAAGCCCTAAGGGAGGAATTGCAAATAAAACCTAAGATAGTTCTATCTTCAAGGATTTTAAAGTGTTATTAGGGAACCTAGATTTGTAAACATGACAATCAGTGACATATATATATATATAATGAAGAGACAAAATTTTGGAGGCAGATGATAAGTGCTCTAGGTAGTCAGAAAAGGAGCTATTGATAATGTCTAGAGTTAATTAGTAGGCTTCATGATGTGACTCTTAAGATGGGTCCTGTGGGATGAAAGGGACATACTTTTTTACGAGGAAAAGGGCGGGACTTATACAATAAACTTGTTTGGTTTGTGTTTTTGTAACAACAAACAACAAACAAAACAGATTTGGTCTAATATATCCTTTTCTTTTTTTTTTTTTTTGGTCTAATATTTCATCTGTTCCCTGTAGTGTTATTTAATGAAATATTGGAAATGACCTAAATGTTAAAGAATAGAACAAGGAAAGCATTACTATTTCATACTATATTCATATGATTGCATGTTATCAAACCAGTAAAAATAATTAAAGAACTCCTATTCTCAGGGGATCTTCCTGCCTTAGCCACCTGAGCAGTTCTGACTACATGTGTGCACCATCACACCCAGCTAGTTTTCTAATTTTTGTAGAGACAGCATCTTGCCATTTGTCAAGGCTGGTCTTGAACTCCTGCCTTGGCCTCTCAAAGTGCTGGGATTATATAGGTGTAAGCCACTGTGCCTGCTCATTTATTTGCTTTTAGGATAGTGAACATAGATAATTAAATTTTTAAAAATAGGAATGGACTAATATTAAAAATATTTAGTGATATAGGAAAATGCTAAAGATTTAAAGAAAAAAGATTTAAAACTGAATGTATCATATCCTAATTATGTTAGAGTATTTTTTTGTGTCTATTACTGACTTTTGCTTTGGCTCTTTCTCTCAAAATGTAGCAAATCTTCTAAGAAATGGTGGGACTAGGACAGGTAGTGAAAAAGCAGAGTGCAAAGATTAGAGTTGTGTATGTGTAAGGAAAAATCATCATTTCTTTAGGCTCCTTTTGTTTTTTGTTTATTTTCATCACTGCTTTAACAGTTGGCTTTCTTGGCTATTTACATAAAGAAACAAAATTTAACTGCTGCAAAAAGCCACTGTATCCTGCCTGCCTCTTCTGCTTTTATCCTTTCTAGGAAGTCAGCATCTGCCCTAGCACTGGGGACCCCTAGTTCTCCCTAGCACTGTGGGGTATCCAAGCTCACTGTCCACTTGGATGACATAGTAAACGGTCACCCAAACAAACACATAATTAAATTGTACTTTTACTGTGAAAAAAATAGGGTATTAGACAGAAAACAATGGGGATAGAGATCTGGGAAAATATTCAGGCAGAGAAATCAGCAAAGACCTCCATGAGGAAGTGACATTTAAAGTCAATTTTGGCGGGTGGTTCCTGCCAGGAATCCTAGCACTCTGGGAGGCCGAAGTGGGTGGGTTGCTTGAATTTAGGAGTTTGAGACCAGTTTGAGCAAGAGCAAGACCCTTTCCTTACTAAAAATAAGAAAATTAGCTGGATATTGTGGCAGGTGCCTATAGTCCCAGTTACTTGGGAGTCCAAGGCAGGAGGATCGCTAGCGTCCAAGAGTTTGAGGTTGCTGTGAGCTAGGCTAATGCCATGACTCTCTACCTAGGGCAACAGAGTGAGACTCTGTCTCTAAATAAATAAATAAATAAAATCAAAATAAAAAGAAAGTCAGCTTTGAAATATGTGTAGAAGTTAGACCACATGTGGAGGGAGAAGCACTCCAGAAACAGGGACAAGCACATGTAAAGATTTTCAGGCAAAAAATTGCTTTGTGTGTTTAAAGAAACTGGGCAGGAATCAGTGTGGCTGGCTCTTGTGGTCTGTCATTAGGTTGGAAGACAGTCAAGGACCTTGTATATTACATAAAGGATTTGGGAGTTTATTATGAGGGCTGTGGGAAGTCACCGAAGGATTTTAAGCAGAAGGTTACGTGAAGTAGGTTGTAGTTTTGGAGAGAGGCATGAGAGAATCCAGAAGTTGAATTAGGAGAATGGATCAGGAGATGGTGATGCCGAGTAATGACAGTGACAATGAAGAACAGATGACAGTTTGGAGATGGGTTTTGGTGGCAGCATTGATAGGACTTAGTGATGGGAGGGAGTGATGGCTTGGATTAGGCAAGTGTGGAAGAGGAAGTAGGGACTGTCACGGATGATTCCCAGAATTCTGAGTTGAGTGACTTGGTAGAGTAGGTTTCTTTCAGACAAGAGTTCAGTGTTAGACATATTTATTTTGAGATACCAAAAGATTCCTAAGTGAAGGAATTCAATAGATGAGGTCTGTTATTCAAATGAGAGACCCATCTGAGATGGAGGTATATGGATAAGAGTAGTTGATCCATGCTTGGATTGTGCTGACGGCCCCGTGGATGGATAAGATCAGTTTGGAGAGAATATTAAGAGAAGGGAACAGAAAGTATAGGGCTGAGCCCTGACAAATCCTAATACTTAAACTTCAAGGAAGCGGGGAGGTGGCACAGCACTTTGAGAAGGATACATTCCAGAGGAGGAAGACCAAGGCAATAGAGTTTCAAGAAGTCGGGAGGGATTAACTGTATGTGTATGGAATGCGTGAAAGGTCTAGTAAATTGATGACCACAAATTGCCCATTGGATCTGGCAGGCTAGAGACTCCAGATGATCATGGATAAAGCAGACTCAGTGCAGTGGGGGAGGTGGGATCCAGACTGTAATGAGAGGAAGAAAGAATAGGAAGTGACTTTCAGTACTCAGGGCTCTGAAGGCAGAGGCTGGTAGCTGGTGAGGAATGGAAAGTCAGGGGAGAGTTTTGTTTTCCTTTGACAGGGAGACTCTAGAGTTTGTTTGAATACTGATGGGAATGATTTAGGAAAGAAGGAGAGCTTACCCATGAAGGAGAGCTAACTGATGGATGGAAGGCCCATATGGTAGGATTGTGTTTGATGGGAAAAGGAGGAGATACAAGTAGGTTTTTGATGTGTACTATATGCTAAGTTTGTATTAGGCACTGTGCTAAATGATTTGCACAGTAACTGATTTATTATTTATAATAATGTATGAAATTAATATAATTATCCCTAATTACTGATGAGGAAACTGGGGGTAGGTAGAGATAGTGCTATTAGAGTAGGAGACTAGGAGACAGAACTGAGACGTGGCGCAGGTGTTTAAGTGAACAACCCACAGGCAGAAGCTCACTAGGGGATCTGATAACCACGGTCAAGAACTGGCTTTAGCAGGTTGTCAGCTGTCTCTCACCTTCCGTGAACTTTGGCTAATTATAACATCATTTACATGGTGGTTTTAAAGTTTCTCTGCCCTCAAAATCACCATAATAGTTACCAGATAACCATACAAAGTATGAAAAGGGGAAGAAACTCAATTCTAGGAATGACTATCCAAATTCTTAGTAAAAGGCAACCAGTTGACTATTTCTGCCTTCAATTAGTAAAACTACAAAAGATCTAAAACCACTTCTGCCTACGGTGCATCTTAGAAGGGTACAGGCGAACCTTGCTAAATGCAGAATACAAATGTCTTCATATAATAATGGAGAAATTGCCAGGAAGGTTATGTCAATCAGTTTGATGAAAATAGTTAAGATTGTATATGAAACCAGCACATTGTACCCCTTGATTGCACTATTGTACACAGCTATGATTTAATGATACAGATAATAAAATAAAAAAAAAATAAAACCACTTCTGCCTAGTGCACCTGTTCTTGTCTACCTCTCTTCCTGAGAGTGTACTTTTACTTTCAATGAAAAGCTGTCACTTGCTTGGCTTACATGGTATGTCCTGAAATTCTTTTCCTGACTACAATCACCACGAACTTAGAAAAACCTCCGCTTGAAGGCTGGTAACAGAGCCAAGGTCTTACTTAATTCAGAACTGCTTGATTTCAGAGCTCACACTCTTAACTCATACAGGATTTCCTCTATGATAGTATATTAGTTTGCTCGAGCTGCATGAAAGTACTGCAGACTGGGTAGTTTTTTTTCTCACAGTTCTTTTGAGGCTTGAAGTCCAAGATCAAGGTGTTGGCAGTTTTGGTTTCTCCTGAGGCCTCTCCTGTCTTGCAGGATGCTACCTTCTCTGTGTCCTCACATAGCCTCTTCCCTGTGTCCCCGTGTTCCTGGTGTCTCTTATGTGTTTTAATCTCTTCTTAAAAGGACGCCAGTCGTTGGATTAGGGCACACCACTGAAACAGCCTCATTTTAACTAAATCACCTTTCAAAAGGCCTTATCTCCAGGGACAGTCGCATTTTGAGGTTAAGGTTTTAACATGAATTTTGAGGGGGATGCAATTCAGTCCAGAACAGATGCCTTCTTAAGGTATCAGGAAAGGAGTGGGTGTGTGGGCGTTTTGTAGAGCATGTAACTGAAATTGAAGCGAGTATAAGAAGGTGCTTCCTAGAGAAATGTAGCCTTCAGGTCAGTTGAGGTTGGAGATCATTCATTTATATCCATCCAGCCTAATTATCTGAATCATTACTGCAACAATCAGGTATACGTGTGAAGTAAAGAACAAGACCTCTGTGCTTTGATGAGGCAGCCAGCGCTCATGTGGGCTTATTAACCAGTCAAATGACCATCTCTCTGGGATGAGGTTGAAATGTAAATGGGTCTTAATCACATCCGTGGCACAATTATGGATTACTATTTGTCAGGGATCTTTTTGGCTGTTCTCAAATAGATGAAAACATGAAGTTCAAATCTGTGACTGCTAAGATTTTGTTGCATTCAGCAATACACAGATTAGCTTACCCATTTTTTTCCCAATCTGTTTTACACATTGTCTTTCGTGATTATGTGCCACTTTCTTCCTCCTTCTCTCCTCTCTTTTCTTCCTTTTTTTCTATATCCACTCATTACCAATTTATTGACTAGAGTCGTTTGGTACTAGAAACAGTGTCTGCAATTTATTGCACAGATATATACAGATATATTTGTGTAGCGTGTACATATGTACAGATATGTATACTGTATATACATATATACAAAAACCCAAGTGATAAGTGCTATTGCTAAAGTTTTAATTCACTTGTTCATTTAATGTACAAATATATCAAGTCCTTTCTAAGCACCAGGCAGTGTATTAGGCTTTGAAATGAGTTAAGATACAGTTTCTGATTTCAAGAAATTTACAACTGGGTATAAACAAATGAATAGGTAAGTAAATAAAGACAATTTTATGTGACTTTAGTAAAGTATTAAATGATCTCAAAGAAGGAAATGACTTCAGTCTGTTTTCCTGAGCATGTCTAGGCACCTATTGAAAGGAGCCATTCTGCATTTTAATGAAAATAATAGTTCTTGAATGAATATCCATTCATTTCACAAGCATTTTTGAATGCTTGTAATCATTGTGTAGTGACAGTTTTATAGCTCTGGGATTATGAAAAAGCCATGGAGCTGGGGGATCTGTGGTGACTTATGTTTCCTTATTTGAACTTATTGTCCACACCCTATGCTGTCATCAACTCCCTTTGTAGGTGGTGGAATGATTAATGATATTTCCTGAAATACTCTACAGAAACCTGCTGAATATTAAAACTTGAGAAAAGTCACAGTAACAAAGCATTACCCTGATGGTGGGTGAGCAGAAAATATATTCTGCCCTAGCATATAGTTTAGACTTTTGAAAATTGGAACTATGTATTGATGTGAGGATTCCTTGTAAAGTGACTTAGAAAATATGAACAGCAGATCAAAAACACTGAGATGGAAATAGATTGTTGTAGATTATGTATTGAAGCATTTTCAATATCATCTATTTATGCCTCATCTGAGGAAAAATTATTTATGACTGAACACTTATGAGGTTAATGAAGATAATGGTTATAAATGTGTAGATTTCTTAGGAATTGATCTGCTATACAAACTCAAAGTATTATGCAACCCAGACTTATTTCTTTGGGAAAATGCTAACCATATTATGGAAATAGTTCAGGTAGTAGAAGGGAGGAAAGACAAATCAAATAAATGGAATATGCAGAATTTAGACTCTGAGATTCAAACCTAATAATCAGTTAAAATTACTGTGATGTCACGGAATGAACATTTACTATCTTTGGGTTGGCTTCATTTCAGAATGGTGTTCTAGATTGTGTCATAATGGAAAAAGCACTGGATTGGGAAATTTAGGAAATTTGGGATCTGGAAATCTAAATGCTAGTCTAGCTCTGCCATTAACCACCTGTGTGCCTCATTTCCCCCATCTTTAAAATGAAGTGGTTATGGGAAAAGGTCTCTAAAGGCCCTTCCAGTTCCGATATTTTGTTGTTCTGTGATTCTATGTCCCACACCTATCAAGAGCATTTTGATTGTAAGCTGCTTACACCAGCCTTTCAGTTAGAGTGCCTCTAGGAGTGCATGCATTCCCTTGGGCTTCTCCAGGACTTGATATGTCTTCTGTTAACTGCTGACAGTGAGCCATACCACCTAAAAGGCTCCCTTGATAGCCTTAAAGATTGAAAGGACAAATGGACATTATTGAGAACTCTGTGGAAGAGGAGACCAGAGAAACGTTGATCATCATGGCTCCTTGGGATTTGCAAAGAGGAATGACTAGCACGGGGCCCTTCACTACAGCCAGGTCAAAGGTCAGGTCAGGAATGTGGACAATGCTGGTAAATCCAGGTAGGTCTAGGAGGGGAAATAAACCTCTTTAGTCCCTCCTGAATCTTGAGAAGATCTGGGCAGCCATGCTCAGAAAGCTATTAGAAAGCTCGTAATTTATGAAATTTGGGGGAAGAAAAATGTAACATTTTAGAAAAATGTTAGTATTTCTACAAAATCATTATATTCTTACTGAATACTCGCTATGTTAATCTACTCTTAAAATATTCTCACAGTTCAAGCATTAACTAAACATGTTTTCATGATGACATGTTGAGTCAAAAATCTGGTTTCAAATGATGCCATTTTGCAATGGACTCTATATTTTGGGATTTTTAGAGTGGTGTTGAAAGACTTTTGAGTGTTCATCTTCAATTTTAGTTAAGCAATATTAAATATAATTCTCTGGCAAGAGAGATTTATATGTATTATCATTTTGCTAATAATAAGCTAACAGCGGGTGATTAGAAAACGATTTGGAGTACTCCTTTCCTTAGCGATAAAAAAAGCAAGAGATAACTTGTGAATAGGCTATTAAGCCAGATAACTAACAATAATTCAATGTGCTGAATACAATTAGGTATTACAAATTTTTTTGTAATTGTTTCTATCATGGAATGCCATTAAAAATTTACATATGTTCCTTAAAATACTGATTAAATTTCTGTATGTAATCATTTTTAAAAATAACTGTATGCCTAATACATATTACAAGATGATTCTTCCTTTTTTTTTTTTTTTTTTTTTGCTTTTATCTAGTTGCTTCCAAGATCCGGTACTTGCAGGAATATCACAACCGGGTTCTTCACAACATTTATCCTGTACCATCAGGAACAGATATTGCAAACACCTTGAAATACTTTTCTCAGACCTTGTTAAGGTAAGCTTTAAAATATCCTCTACTTTGAGAGAATTATTAGGCAGTATTGATGAATTTTGGTGGGGGTTATTTATTGAATTGAAAGTTTTAAAGGGCCTTACCTTTCTAGTGCCCTGCCAGAAGAGTCTGGACTCAGGTTCTCTGGGTGTATATAGCAGATCAGATCTCAGGTCTAACTGAAAAAAAAAAAAATTGGTTGTGTGGCTTCTGCCTGCTTTTCTCAGTTGAATGTTTTTTGGGGAAATCTAGAAAATGATGAAAGTTCTATGTTTGAGAGCTTACGTTGCTTAAAATTAAAAATAGGAAAAATTTTTAGTTGAAAGGAAAACCAGAATTTTGTGGCATTTTAGGTTCATCATTAGTATTTACAAAAAATGCAATGCATGGTAATAACAGTTACTTTTAACCTGTGAACACATCCAGTGTTCAATATGCTTTGCAATTGATCACTGAAATTCTATGGAGGACAAGGAAACAAAACATAGGAGCTCTTTTTCTACTGTCATAAGTTAGGGACAGGACATCTACTTCACACATCTCATTTGGAAAACTGAGCAAAGATGAGCCTTTCAATAAAAGGCCCAACTATTTTGACATCATCGTTGTTTAGTAATAACATCGAAGAAGTCAGAAGCACATTTTACTTTCCATTAAATTCTAAGGCTTGGTCTCTTGTGTAACTACGAGCTTCTCACTTCAAATCCAATTTTGGAAATGCACAAATCATCTTGGTACCATTTCTTTTAGCTATGTAGCAGGAAAAGTTTTGTTAAGATAGGGTTTAGGAGAAGAACACAAATTCAGCATAACTAGTCGCACTGAGGCTTTGTCATGGCCAGACTGAATGCTTTGTAACGAGACGCTTTATATGATTAAATCAGCTACTAATCTTTTGCAGTTTTCCTATCTCTCTGTCCTCCTTATTTTTTGTAGTATCTCTTTTCCTTTAGAATCCTCCATGTCCTTGTTCTGTATTGAAGGAATTCTGTTTAGCTGATTGATAGCTCTCCCACTTGCATACTAACGTCTGACCCTATTACAGGAGATCCCTTCTTTCAAACTGCTGGGGAATAATTCGTCCTGTTTTGAAAATAATCAAGTAAATTTATGAACCAAGGCACCTGATTCTATTCTCTCGAATTCTTTCTCCTTTTATCTTTGAGGTCAGGGTTCTCAATGGGAACCACTTTTCATTATCTCAAATTCTGAAAGTTCTCAAAGCAAGAGTCACTTTTTTTGCTAGGAAGTTCTGAATTCCATTTGTAAAGAAACTATAACATCCTAGTTGGCATTTCATAACTTGCTGCTTAGGTCTTAGTAATGTGCCCCAAAGTGAAGAAATTTAGGATACTGAAGTCATGTTTGCAAGACATGAAGATTCCATTTTCTTGAGCAGTGGATCATTAGGATATGATCATGAGTGATAGCGTTTTAATGGTGAAACTGGTACAACATATTTTGTTCAAGTGGCCTGCTGGAGATGTATGCAACTGAGCTGAATTCCTTTTCAAAGGGAGGCAACATCAGCAACTACTACTAATGGTAATATGAACATTAGTTATCAGATCATAACAATATTACACTATAGTAATAGTCGTTATATGTATCAAGTGCTTTCAATGTGTCATCTTATGTAATCCCTCACAATATTTCTATGAGACAAGTGTATTGTTATACCCATTGTGTAGATAATGAAACTAAGTCACAGAAGTGGTTAAATAAGTTACTCGCAGTTACTTATCTTGGAATTAGAGATAAATAGTGGCACCAGGATTTGACCCTGGTGCTTCTAATCCACAGCAGGTGCTCTCAACAGTTATGCTGTATGGCTTCTTCTTAGTCCTACTGATCATCTTCCAAGGATACTTCTTTTAGTCCAAACATGGTTGGCCTTAGAGCCTGGCAGCACCCATTATGAGTCTGTAGAGTAGTTTTGGCTTTCTTTGAGATTAAGAGAAGAAAGGGAACGCTTAGTACAAAGATTTGTCATCTTTTTGGAAGTTAAATTGAGCTGTACTGAGATGATGTGGACAGTATTTCAATTCCCACATGTTTCAGTTCTGCCTTCCACCCAGCAATTAAATGTGGATAGCAGGTTGGAGCGGAGTTGATAGTTTACAGTGAATAGGACACACACGGAGTGAATGCGAAAAACAACACCGAGGAAGTTAACACATATGTCAGAGGTTGAATTTTAATACTTATAGGTTCAATTGGCTGGGCTGAACCCAATTCGTGTTCTTCTTTTTTGCCTACCTGGCTGCTTTCTCTCTCTCTCTCTTTTCTTTCTTTCTCTCCTTCTTTTTTTTTTTTTGAGAAAGAGCCTCAAGCTGTCACCCTGGGTAGAGTTCTATGGCATCACAGCTCACAGCAACTTCCAGCTCCTGGGCTCAAGCCATTCTCCTGTCTCAGCCTCCTAAGTAGCTGGGACTACAGGCACCCACCACAACACCTGGCTATTTTTTTGGTTGCAGCCATCATTGTTGTTTGGCGGACCTGGGCTGGATTCGAACCCACCAGCTCAAGCATATGTGGCTGGTGCCTTAGATTCTTGAATCACAGGCACTGAGCTGAGCTGCTTTCTCTTTTTTTTTTTAAATGCAAAAATATAGAACCATTGATATCTACATCCATAACAATTGTGTTTGTACATACTTCTACATTTTATTTATGCTTTTAGAAAGTTCAAGACACAAATAAGGTGGTCTAAGTATCTGGTGTCCAAGATTATTGACAGTACTATTTTCTATTATGAACAAGATTTTTCCACTAAAAGTTATGACATATTATTTAAAATTGTTATATATTGTAACGATATATAACATATTATATATTATATTAGCTGCAATAATTATGTTAAATATAAAGCATTTAATATAATTTGTACATTCAAAAGTCCTTCTTGCTTTCAGAACTCACCTTCTAGGAATGAAACCAGAAGAATTATAGACAAATTCTCAGAAAGTGATCCTCTGTCTTTTTATTTGGATAATCTCAGTGAAGTTTAAAAACGATTTTTTTTTTGGTTAAAATATGCAACTTGAAACTTCAGCAAGTTTCAAGCCTCATCTGAGTCAGAATTGTGGTCTTAGAGTTATAGCCCTCTGGTATTCACACACCTGTTAACTCTTACGGATTTCAGTAGAATTTTGTACCTATTTTGAAGGGCAGAGATTAGCCTAGAAGATGTTGAACTTCAATTACTTTAATCCACAGGAAGGGCGAGATTATGATGTTCATATATGTCCACTTTGCTCAGAATTAGAGTCCCCTTAGTGTTGATGGATATTCTATAAGCCCTAGTAGGGGAAGGTGAGTCCTAGGTGTTATTTAACTTGCCAGTCTCTGTGCCCGGAGCAAGGTTAGACTGATAGAGAGGATCAATAGATGTTCATTAAATTGAATTGACTTTAGTCCAAATTTCATCCAACATAGGAACCCTTCTAGAGCACTTCCCTTCATCCAGTAATAATCTGAGGTCTTGGGTAAAATGACATCTGAGGGCTCAGTTGTTTTCCTTTTAATATAGCAGGTACCTAAGTTTGGCAAAGAACAGACAGTTTACACACAACTTTAGCTTTTCATTTGCTTTTAGCATTAGAAGCGACTCCCGAGCTTATCTTGCTTAATCTCCCCTCACTGCTACAGGGGAGTCTGTCCATTTTATATTGAAAGCTTTCTTTTACCCTATGTTAAACATCTGAGGTCTGTCAGGATCTTGCCTTTAACCTGGCAGAACACTTGAGAGCCCCCAGGCTTCTTCTGATGTCCAACATTCTTTTGGAATTCCTTCTCCCAGATCTCTCTTCTGGTGCTGTTCAGGTTGCTAGCATGCAAAATCCAAAAAAAAAAAAAAATTACATTTGGGGAAAGGTGCTTACTACTATTTAGAAAATGTTTAATATATGTTTAAAAGGGATGCTAGCATTAGCCCAGTACTAATTTCTGGTTGCTTAGGAGGAAATTAGGAGACTATCTCATACCAATTTCTAATTGCTCAGGAAGAAAAATAAATATTCTTCAAATTATTGATAGGAAGTCCACAGGGTAGCTTTAGAGCATAGCGTAATCAAGGAAATTTTGTTTAATGCATAGATTCGAGGCAAATGTCAAAATTCATAGTTTTATAGGAGGTTAAGTTGACATGTTAATTTTTTGTGCTATAAATACCTCAGGGCAACTTCTCATCTTTCCCCAACCCACGGAGGTCATCCCTTTGGCCTTATCTTGCTGGAAGTCAGCGCTTCCTATAGACTCAGGTGGGAAACGGAGAGGTGAAAAGTTGGCTCCTGGGTCGAACTCTTCTGAGCAGGGCATTTTTAATGTTCTTTTTAGTTGTTGGGTCTCCAGACTTCTGGGAAAGAATTTCAGATGGGAAAAATGGTTTTATCGTTCCCAAATTAGCCAGTTCGGTTGGGGAAATAAGTTTTTTCTTTTCTGGATAAACTTCACAAAGCATCATACGATCACAATGCATTGTACATTTTTTCATGAGCCCTTCTTAAGTTTTTCCACAAATGAAAACATTTCCTTACATTGAGACATGAATGGTAATTTAAAGCTGGTTTCATGGATAACTCATTTTCAGCCATTTTTCCCCCCTCAACCTCACCTAATTATTAAATCTAAAGGCAGCGGGAGAGGAGTTTTCCTGTTTTGGTGCTGACTTTCTTCCCTCCCTGCATATATGAAGCAGTCACCGCTATCCCTTGGAGCCCATGTATACAGGAAGGGAAAAATACACTGTAGGGTCTCCAAAGCTGATTTGACTAGCACTTTTTAAAATTATGCCAAACTTTAAAAAAAATACTGATGTATATTTGAAATATAAGGTGATATACATGTATTTCCCCCACCAAGAAATTGGGTCAGAATATGGCACTTCAAGGATAGCATTCATTTATGATACTCAGGGATTTTTGTCCTCTCAGGCAAAATGCTGTTATTCTTATCCCACTTCTGTAAGATCTACATCTTGTAATTTTGAAACTCTGCTGGAAGTGGGTGCATGTAGGACTGAAGTTTGGGACATTAATATTTCAGACTTACATCCATTGTGATTCTAAAGCAGTTTTCAGGGGGATTAGAATACTCCATGGTTAAAACAGATTGTTGGTGACCGGGTTTATCAAGGATATAACACTTAGCTGTGGTACTCTTAGGAGTAATTGAGTTATATAAGGAAATAGTAAAGTCTGATGGAAAATTTGATGACATAATAGCCGTAGACAGGCAGGGGTGACTGGAGTGTTGACATTATCCTATTGTCATGTATAAGCTTACAGAGTCAAATACATCACACACGAAGGAAAGGTAAACTAAATCCCTTTAAAGTAAAAACAATACACTAAATCTTAAGTTATTTATTGCTAAGAAGTATTACATAAGTATTCTGAAATTATTTTTATTATTATCAATTGTTTTTCCCTGGACATTGGGTAACAGAAGACAAAGGAAATCGAGGTAAATTAGGCACATGGAAAATAAAAAGCATGTAGTCATTTTTCTTACATTGTAACATATTTTGCACTAAGAATAAATAAAAATAAATGTAAAGCTGACATAGCAAGCATGCTTCACACTAACCAATTCTTCACTTCACTGTAAAATTGTAAATGTAGTATCATTAACTAAGAACTTAGTAATGTTTGACGCACATAGAATAAGTGTACAAGGTTATTTTTATGTAATGAAACATTTAGAAACTGTTATCTATTTGGATTAACATATAAGTGTACTACATAAAAGCACTTTGTAAGTGCAGCAGATATTCTAATGTATAGTTACTGTTTTTAATGGTAAATAGTATAACCTAAGTTAAAAAACCTAAACATTTGGCTAAGCAGTAATTTCTTCTATTTTTAAATTAACAACTTTTTCTGCTTTATTGCTTTTACTAAAAGGTTTTTATTTTTAAATTAAGGCTAAAAGCAAACCACTTTATTTTTAGAATTTATTTTTATTCCCACTAAACTTTTTTTTAATTTCTAAATTATCTTTCCTCTAGTTTTTAGTGAGTTTTGTTGAATAATAACGTAAGTAGCAGCAGTAACATATGAGATCTTACTGTATGATGTGCAGCTATATGACAGATACTGCTTGCTTAGTCTTTAGAATTTTGAAGGTAACTATTTAATAAACTACTGTTTGTATTCATAAAATAAAATGTTTCCTCCCCAACATGCAAAATTAAAAAACACACATAAATAACCATTACCATTAGTTCACAAACATATGCTATGGACCATCTACTATATATTATTTTATAGCTTTTCCAATGTAGTTTAGCTAACATTTTAGAAATATGTATTATTTCTAAATTCATATGCCTGTTTAAACTTCATTATCTCAAATGATACTGACAGAATGTCATGAAACAGTATCATAATATACATATAGACATTATTTTGATGCAATAAACATGTGATTTTTAAGACTTTCTTAATAAACACACATGTTTATTCTTTGCTGAAACATGTTTCTGCAAGTGCCATACCTATATTTTGCAAGTTTCTATTTGCTTACTAAAGCCAGTCTCACTGAAAACATCTTTTCCTTTGAAAAGCTCCTTGTAATTAGGAATACGAGCCCTTACTCATTAGATAAAGCCATTGTCTTTCCTTCCAGGAAACCTCTCCTTCACCAAATTGCTAAACTGCAAAACATGGGTTTGGCACTGAAACATGCATTTTTATATTTTTGCTCCTTACTAACCAGATAACACATGAGATGCAATGAAACTCCCACAAAGTAAATCTTACCTTACTACATATTGGTATCTCTGAGCACGAAGCTATGTGACTGGTACTAGATTGATAGACCCTGCTGGCGTGGCAATTGCATCTTATGTGGGATGTATCTGGTGTTTTATTATTTGTTTTAGAGTGTCATTTCAATGTAATGTGCTGTTCTTTGTGTCTTTGTTGTCTCTTTTTTTTCTTTGTCCCCCCAACAGCATTTTGTCCCGCACAGGGAAGAAGGAAAACCAAGATGCCTCCAATTTGACAGTGCCCATGACCATGTGTCTTTTTCCTGTGCCATTCCCACTCACCCCATCTCTAAGACCGCAGGTCAGTTCCATCAACCCTACTGTTACTCGCTCCCTCCTTTACAGCGTCCTGCGAGATGCTCCCTCAGAACGCGGCCCGCAAAGTCGTGATGCTCAGTTGTCAGACTACCCTTCTTTGGACTATCAAGGCCTCTACGTGACTTTGGTGACTCTCCTGGATCTAGTTCCTTTACTACAGCACGGCCAACACGGTGAGTGCTTAATTGAAACTTTGAGGTGTACGCATGGATATTTATGAATATAGATGATGCTGAGCAAGGGGCTTGGAGACCATTATTGTTGTAACAAATCGCTCGATCGGACTTTGTGTGGCTAAAGCTTTTCTTACACTGAAACTTAATTATGGTGTTTTCCATACTATTGTCTTATGTTGTTTTATTACCAAAGGAATGTCGTTGACATGGACCCTTACGGGTGTGTGTGTGTGTGTGTGTGTGTGTGTGTGTGAATGGGCTGGAGAAAGGAGGAAGAATACACATATGACAAGAAATGCGCTCTTTTGCCCTGCTTGGCTTATCATGGAGACTCTTGTCGAAATTATGATTGGGGAGCTAAGATGTTAAAATTTGCAGCCAGAAAAATGTAAGAAGTGTAGATTAAAGATCAGGCTCTAATTCACTGGCTGATTGTATGATTCGGGGGGATAAATCACAGCAACTCTCTGAGATTCATCCTGTCTTTAAAACTAGAAGGTTAGACAAGAAGTAATCTGTAAGCAAGCTTCCCGACTTAACTAATCATCAGTAGTTATTACAAAATGTTGTACTAAACTGTTGGAACAGTTACGTTGGAGCTGCTATCTCTAGTCTATAGTGTTAGTTGTGCTACACGCTGTGTGCATTGTCTGTTGTAGACACAGTATTAGTGATGCTTTAGAAGCCTGAGAGCATGCACCTTTTCTTTTTTTGCAGTTTTTGACTGGGGCCAGGTTTGAATCTGCCACCTCCAGCATATGGGGCTGGCACCCTACTCCTTTGAGCCACAGGTGCCACCCAACACGCACCTTTTCTTAGCTCTTCTCTCTTTCTCCTGTGTGTTTTTAGTCAATTTCATTATCTTGCTTGCTTCTCAGATTCCTCTAATCTATTAAAAGGATTACAATAGTATCTATTGCTTGCCTATCCAATAACTATTTGAAACAGTCAGAGGGAAAACCTTGCAGTAAGAAAAGGAACTTTTGTAGAAAATGCACTTTAAAAACCTTAGTTGTCGTGATAACTTTAAAGCACCGATGATGTGTTCCCTGGAAGTGTGATCACCAAAGTTTCACTGTACAGAAAACTTGGAATTTTGGAAAATGGGTGGGTGGTGGGGGTTATTTTGCTTTTTAATTATGGTTAACTCTCTTAATAGAATGCTTAATGGTTAATTTAATGTGATGTGTTCCTAACTTTTAAGAAAAATTAAAAATTGACCTAAATAACATTGATGAAATAATGAGTATTGTTTTTTGTATATTTATAATTTTTATATATTTATAATTGTGTATTATTGTGAATATAAAAAGTGAAGAAATTTGTAAAGTTGCTTCTTGTGTAGTTCTGTAGCCATTATAAGCCTAGCCACTTCTACTGTGATCTTCTGCCAGCTGAGAATTTAACTGAAAGCATTCTGAATGTGAGACTGCCAGAGCTTACTTTGGCAATGAGCTTGTCAGTTCCTTTCATTTGTGACTAACAGTTCTGAACTCATTGGGGACCTGCCTGGTCCTGGGCTGGCCATTTGTATTAGGGCAACTGCCCTTTATCGTCAAAGGCCCTGATTAAGCTAAAGATAATGCAACTTGGTAAATTGCAACCCCTATAATTGCAATTAATGTGTAAACTGTGACAATTTCAGGGAAGAAGGTTTACGTTTTTGCTGTTATACTTACAGCTGTTTTGTGACTTTATTTTTCATAGATATCTAGCTATTGTGTTCTTATTCTGCATAAGAGAGCTTAGAAGATAGGAAAACACTCACCAGACCATTCTAGTAAATGGTTTAGAAGAGAAACAATGCAGTATTATTTCTCTGAGAGTGGTCAGTCTGAAGAACCTCAGAATCACCTAGGGAGTCTGGAAGATGGAATTCTGGGTCCCATCCTGGAACTTGAATAAGAATCACTGAGGGGTGGGTCTTGAGGATCTGAAATTTTAGCAATCTCCCTGTGGATGCTTCTTTTCGACATTAAATTTGAGAACCACTGAGAGTGTAGAGCAGACTTTTTGTCTCTGCTCAGCTACTAATGCTCAGGTGACCTTGAGCAATCACAACTTGTCTCTGGACCTCAGTTTCCTCATCTGAAAAATGGTGTAGGTGGGCTCTCGGGTGCCTTTCAGTAGTAATGTTCTATAGTTAGGCTAAAAAGCTCAGTGGAAACAGCCTCTCTTAATTCTTAGTAAAACACCTGTGAATTTTCCGTTTCATTGATTTTTGAGCCCAAGGTCGACTGACTGGGGCTCCCCAGCCTGCACTGTGGCCATGTCCTTTCTGTTGTCAGTTGAAGTGGCTGTTGCGATGGCATGTTAATTCTAATGATAATCAGAAATAACAATAAGAATCAAAATAACACTTAGAAGGTAAATCTGCTGCAAGGCAAACAAGAGTCTATCCTTTTCTATAGTATTGAATATGAAGATGGTCAGAGTCTTCATTCTTGAGTCTTGGCTGATGGCTACGAGGTCCACAAAAACCAAAATGTACATTCAATGAAATGAGGCTTGGTCTACGTGCATTCTGAAGCTAAATAGTTATGGTCTTTTGAATGTCCTCTATGTTTACTCCCTGTACAGGTAATAATAGTAACTATTAATAGTAATAATAGCAGCTAATATTTGTGGAGCACACATCGTGCTATGCTAAGCGCTTACATTTATCTTATTTAAATCTCCTAACAATCCTCCTAATGAAGTGAGGTAGGTATTATTATTATTATCCCATTTAAAAATGTTGACAGAAAGATTGTTATTAGGCAGCACGTCCGTGACAACTAATGACTAAATGTCTGGGTCGTGGAGAGCCAGCTTACAACTTCCTTTCTCAGGTGTTTGCTGAATCTGCTGTGTTGCTGGTGGTTGCAAATTACCTTATTGCCCAGGACTCCAGATGTAGTACCGTTGTGATTTGGTTCATGGAGCAGAAATAGCCTGTTTTATTTCTCACCTTGCTCTTGACATTTCTAAAACTTCTATTGGGCAAATAATCTAACTTTTTTATGCTTCACTTATCTTGTGTAAAATGCAAGGGAGGCAAAAATGTTGGAGGGATTTCAGAATTCATTTTTACATGGAAAGTGTTTTAAATTTAAAAAGTCAAGGAGTAAGGTGAATACCACGTATTACTGAAGATTGTTAAGGCATGGATGAAAAGCTCATGCAATAGATATTCATATTTCTTAATATGAATTTATCAGTTATTTATCGACCAACTACTGTATACACAGCACACAATTCTAAGCAGTATGTTTCAGAACACTTAATAGGAAGGAAGCAATAGTTGGTTACAATTTAAACCAGTTAATTAAAACTTAAAATGTAAAATTAGCGATTTGTTAATTGCAAAATATACAGTGGCTGATTACTCAATTTTGTTTTGTAGATCTTGGACAGTCGATCTTTTATACAACTACATGTTTGCTACCCTTTCTCAATGATGATATTCTGAGTACTTTACCCTACACGATGATATCAACGTTAGCTACCTTTCCTCCATTTCTGCACAAGGATATTATTGAATATCTTAGCACATCTTTTCTACCGATGGCTATATGTAAGTTCAATCTCACCTGGTACTAGACTATTTTTATGTTTTACATGAATGGAAATTGCTTTGGTCTTGTAGATTTTCAAGATTATAGTAGAATTGTTTGCTGTATATATGTCATATTCAGTCATTCAGCGTGACTATTTTGGGGGAAATCATATACATGAAAGACCATTATATCTTAGAATTGTTTTATTCACATAATTTGATCTATGGATGAAAGAATATATCGATGAAATAGGATGATATGGATGAAAGAATATATCGAGGTGGTCTATATTATGTATAAACTACAGTACCTTTTGCCAATTTAGAAAATAGTTGGAGTTAGTGTTGTCTCAGATGTAGAAATTCTTGTCTTTGGCACCTGAAGGCAGTAAGTAGTGATTGAAAGAGTGGTAGATACAGCCACAATGTGTAGATTTTGGCCCCAGCTCTGTCCCTAATTGGCTATGTGATGTTGGGCAACTCAAAGAATTGAAACCTCATTTACAGCATGACAATCCTGTCAGCTTTCCCTTGCAGGGGTGTTATGATGATAAAATGAGTCAAAATTTGTAAAAACACTTTGGAAAAAACCTAAAGCCTGCGACTCGTGTCGAGGTACAGTTATAAACATAGAACTGATTTGAATTCTATTTCACTTTTGTAGGCTTAATTCTGGAGGCTTTTTAGACATGAGAGCAAAGAGAAAAAGAAAAGCTGAGAAGTGTTTTTTATGACCAAATCCTTCTAAAGTATTTTTTAAAGAAATGGATTGTGGATCCATCTGTGTTCCAGCGGATAATCTGAAAAGATTGTGGGTTTAAGTCAAATAGATCTAGATTCATATCAGAGCTCAGTCATCGGCTAGCTATGTGAACTTAGGCAAGTTTTTTAACGTTCTGTTTCCTACCTGTTCAGCAACAATAATAACAGCTACTTCATGGGGTTGTTGTGATCATTAAGATGATTAACTGGGAACACTGGTCAAGTGCTAGTGCAATGCCTGGTATGTGATGTGTTACCTTCTTTCTCTCCTCTCAACTCTTCTTCTAGAAAACTACTTTTTATTGGTCACATTCAACTTAGAGATCATTGTTCACTGATCATTTTAATTTTATGTACTTATGATCTTGTTAAAGTTGTTGCTCTGTAATAATGATTAGTAAACATATATACCTTTTGAACTACATTTGCTTGTCTTTAACTCGTTTTATTTTAGCTATGGAATTGCAATTTTCTTGTCTTTTCAGCAAAAAGTCCAACTTCTGCCTAAATTATATAACAATTTGGAAAAATTAGCAGGCTGATCATAACATTCAAGTTATGGAATATTTGATCATTCTCTTCTTTTTGTTCTGTGTAAATCTACTGACAAATTCTTGCTTACAGATACAGTCTTCAAATTGCATGGTCATATATATATTTTGAGTCTCACTACGCCTGGTAGAGTTCCATGGCATCATAGCTCACAGCAACCTCAAACTCTTGGTCTTAAGCAATTCTCTTGCCTCAGCCTCCCAAGTAGCTGGGACTACAGGTGCCTGCCACAACACCTGGCTATTTTGTTGTTGTTGCAGTTGTCATTGTTGTTTAGTTGGCCCAGGCCAGGTTTGAACCTGGCAGCCTCAGTGTATGTGGCTGGCGTCGTAACCACTATGCTACAGGCGCCCAGCCTGCATAGTCATAGTTTTAAAAATAATGTTAACTGTTAAACTTAGGCAAAGGAATTTTTGCTCTTTTGAAGAATTCATCTAATAATTAATCTAATTCACTGAATTTCTGCTTCTTAGAAATAAATGAATAATTTTGGGTGAGGCATTGAAAATGTCAGGCCTCTGAAATTATATTAAAGATCGATCAGGTATTGTGATGTCTGGCAATTTGTTTCTTTACACTTGATTATTAATTTCTACTTAATTAGAAACACAGACCCCAAAACACAACTGGTAATCACATTAGAATCCTTAGTTCTATAACAGTACAAACCTTGGCAACTGATGAGAATAGTGAAGTAAGTTGATATTCATATAAAGGTTACTTCATGTCTCTGAGACACCATTGTTTAACTGTGAAGGAGGAGTTTAAAAAAAATGTTCAATCTCCAAGATTTTTTCTGGCATAATAATTCTAGTTTAAATAACAAAAATCTTCTAGTTTAAGTAATATGAATCGGGCGGTGCCTGTGGCTCAAAGGAATAGGGCACCGGCCCCATATACCGGAAGTGGTGGGTTCAAACCCAGCCCCAGCCAAAAAAAAAAAAAAAAACAAAAAACCTGCAAAAAATAAACAATATGAATCTTATTTTATTATAAATAAAATATATTTCTCTTTATTCCAAATGTGTGCAAGATGCTTTGTTCATAAAAAGAAATATATTCAAGGAGTTACATATTTTCTTTTAATCCAGTTGTTGATCTGGTTCTTGTGTTTATTTTGTTGCCCTGGTTTTAATCTCTTAGTTTTTGATTTATCACCATTCCTGTGGTTCAGTAGTAGCCAATTATTGTTGTCTTTAAATATTTGAAAATAAATTGTGATACCAGCGTTTACAGACAAATCCTATTACGCTCATCAGGTGTTTCCTAGTTGTTATCTCAAGATGAATACAAAGATGAGGATCCCAAGATTGAAAGGATCTGGTTCCAGAAGAATGGTGTTAAAAAGGGCTGATGTGAGAATGTGTGTCTGTCTGCGGGATCCACGTTATTTCTTTTTTTTTGGTAGTTGTTTCAATGTCTCAAAATTCTGACCAAAACAAGACAGGAACATTTCACTCTTTCTAGAATATTTTTTTTTCTCTTTTTATTGAATCATAGCTGTGTACATTAGTTCAATCATGGGGTACAGTGTGCAGGCTTCGCATACAATCTGAGATATTTTTATCAACCTGATTGACATAACATTCATGAGATTTTCTCATTTACTATGTGAAAACATT
>CAUYON010134740.1:0-64901 GCA_963573935.1 Arctocebus calabarensis | reverse complement strand
AAGCCAGAACAACACACTTTCAGTTGCTCTCCTTTTCTTTCTTCTTCCCTCCCTCCCTCCCTTCCAGCCATCATCCGTTTACTGGTAGTCTATTAATGCCAGGTATTATGCTCTTTCTGTAGAATTTTCTTGTTGCCCTTGGCAGTTTCTCCCCTGTGTCATGCCTATCCTAGAGAATAATATCCACGTCTTACTCATCTTTTTACTTCCCTTCCATTCACTACCCCCACCCAGCACGGTAATTTCTAGTGTGCCCTAGATTTTGCAGGATGAATAATTTTCCCTCTTTTCAATGACTTTTCTCTTTTGTTCAGACATGGAACTCCCATTGTATCTTTCCAAAGGCAGATTTGACCACATTTGACCATAGCCCATCAGTTTCCTTCCCTCCCTGTGCTAACCAGGGGCCCAGCCATCCTATTCAGCTGTGTAAACTAAGAGTCAGATCATAAGGCCACCAGGATACTTGTGGTTAAACCACTCGACCACCTTGGGATTGTGTGAACACTGTGTTTTGGTTTGAGGGAATGTGTGTGGGTTGGAGATTGATTTGTCTCAGACTGCTTTTTTACTTTTTTTTTTAAAGAGCTGTAACAGGATATCAGGCTTCAGGTTCATGCTGGTAAAATAAAGCCAACAGGTTTGGGAATTGATTTTAGTTGTTCTGCATCGGCAATATTTGCTATTAAACTGGTGCCCAGGAAAGTTGAGGGCCCTAGGAGGCAATGTATTTGAAGAGAAGGCAACTTCCTTCCTGGCACTCAGGATGAATGTAATCTGAAGAGTCCTCAAAATAATGGTGAGGAGAGAGGGGAAGTGGCTTTTACTAGATTTCATATTTGTTCCAGGATATGAAAATTTCTCACTAGAAGTAACTCTGGAGGAAAAGATATGGTGGCTGCATGAAAGGTTTACCTGGAATTCAGCTGCAGTCAGTAGGTTCTGATTGCTCAGTAAAGCCTTTAGTATCTGAGCTTACACTTGTTGTATCAGTCTGACTGAGCAGCTGAACTCACCATCTCTCCCTGCCTTTGCCACTGTCTTCTTTTAAGGGACAAATGGTCAAAGATACGTGCATGCTATCCTTTTTGAGGGGGGTTGCTGTCTTGCCAATAATCCTAGAAGTTTGAATAGATGCACATTTAATCAAAACTCTTGTTTTGCCAGATGAATGACTGGATTTAGGCATGAAATCAGCCTACTGGATGACAGTAAGTTTATGACAAATACTAGAAATTTTTAAACTGGAAAGAACTGAGGAGGCCATGATGTCTAACCCCTGTACCAAGGAGGAAAATGGCCTTCAAATGGAGAAAGCACTCCTCCTCTTGAAGACAACACAGCTATTCAATGACAAAGCCAAGGTCATAGAATGGAAGTGTGTTTAATTTTCAGAAGTGATAAGGTTAGGAGAGTGAAAGAAATGCAAAGGATCTGTTATAGAATGAAAGAAATAAAAGAAAATGACAGCTAAAGGCAACATATCACCATAAATTGGATCTTTGTGAAATAAAGAGCATTCTTAGAACAACTGAGTGAAGATGAATGGGATCTAAGGATTAGATTGTAACAATGGATCAATGTTCATTTTCTAATTTGGCGAGTGTATTGTGGATTGTGGTTACATAAGAGAATGTCTTTGTCAGAAGTGCATGTGAAAGTATTCAAGAAGTACTCAGGGGTGGCTTGTGTGAGCAACTTCCTCTCTAATAGTTTAGGGTATAAAGATCTTTGTACCATTTATGCAACTTTTCTTTATATTTGAAATTATTTTAAAAATATTTAAGAAAGAAAGAAAATGTTTTCTTTAAGATGAGATCCTTAGACTAGTCTTCTTGAACCTGAAAGATGTGACCAGGGACACCTTAAGGTTACTCACCATGTCCCAGACCTTTGGTGTCCCCATATTTGCAACTTTCCATTAGCAGCATTAAGAGACTCAACATGTTCCTCCCTACAATAATAATTTTAGATTAAGACTTTCTCCCTTTTCTTCTCTTTAGTTTCCCCCATACTCAAGGGAATAATAGCATGCTAAAATGTACCTTCATATAGTATTTTCAGATAAAAAGCTTTCTTATTACAGTGTGACAATGCTTTGGGTTATTACATCTCTTTCAATTTAGCATAGTTCCTCCTTCTTGCCTTTTGTCTCCTGTGCCATTTCTTTGGCCTCTTTCCTAGAATGTCACTGGTTCTGTATTCATATTTGTATTTCTGTATTTGTTTGTCAGATTCCACATGGTATCACTTACAATTTTCCTTTTTATTCCATGTTGCCTGTGCAGGCATGAGTGATATGGCACCTGTCTGTGACGGCGCAAAGCGCACACTGTAACTCCAGCCTTGTTTAGTTATTCAGTGACAAGACATTTTCAAGTTCCATTCCAGTCCTAGCTCAGGACAGCTGCCTTTCACAATATAATTTGTGGGAAGGAATATGAATATTTCTTCAGAAATCTTACGTCCTTCAAACCACTTAAAATCAGTGCCTTAGTTGGAAGATTGTGACGGCAGCACAGTTTTCCAGTCTCATGATTCCCCCACGTGGGAAAGAGCAACCAGAGAATAAGAGCACAACAGGCAAAATGCAAAACCCACAAAAACACGCACGATTGAATCAGGTAACAAAAACACCAGCTAACACCGAAACATACCAATGGCCGACCCAAGGCAGACCTCTGAGGGACTGAACACTGAGAAAATCTATCTGACAGACCTACAAAGGGAAAAATACCAAAATGGACAATGAACTGTCACTGTGAAAACCAACTGGACAATTTCAAAGTCACACTGCAGGGCGGCGCCTGTGGTTCAAGGATTAGGCCCCATATACCGGAGGTGATGGGTTCAAACTCGGCCCCAGCCAAAAACTGCAAAAAAAAAAAAGAGAGAGAGAGAGAGAGAGAGAGAGAGAGAAAAGAAAGTCACCTGCTGCTGGGAACTAGGAGGATCTTCCCAGTGCAATGCCAGATGAGTGCAGGAGCCTGCAGTGAGGAAACTCCAGGGGCTGATGCAGTCTTGCCCTACAAATACTTTCAATTGACAAGCCAATATTTTTTTCTAGGACAAGGCATTACACAGAGGAAAAATAAAACCAAAATTGACTGTCACCTGTTGTAGTCCTAGCACTCTGGGAGGCCAAGGTGGGTGGATTGCCTGAGCAAGAGCAAGACCCCGTTTCTACTAAAAATAGAAAAACTGGCCAGGCATTATAGTGGGCACCTGTAATCCCAGCTACTCAGGAGGCCTAAGGCAAGAGAATCTCTTGAGCCCAAACATTTGAGGTTGTTGTGAGCTATGACACCAGAACACTCTACTCCAGGGCAACTGAGTGAGACTCTATCTCAAAAAAAAAGAGGGGGCAAGTAAATGTTATTAAAGACTCAGAACCAGGAAGTCTCAGAAAGGAAGCCAAGACTATTTTTTGAATACTACAAGGAAGCAATAGCAAATCTGACTAACATCAATCTTTTTTGTATTTTTATTTTTTTGTTGTTGCAATCATAGCTCACTGAAACTACTGTGAACTCCTGGGCTTAAGCAATGTTCCTGCCTCAGCCTCTCAAGTAGCTTGGGCTACAAGTACATGCCACCATGCCCAACTAATATTTTTATTTTTTGTAAAAATGGGTCTCACTTGCTGTCCAAACCGGCCTTGAACTCTTGACTTCAAGCAATACTCCCTCAAAGGCTTTCCAAAATGTTGACACTACAGGAATGAGCCCCCAAGCTGGGTAACAACACATTTTTTGACAACAGTGCTTTATGCCAAAAGAAAGTGGAATAACATATTTATGATGCTCAGAAAAATGTGAGCCAAACTTTGATGTTTATCCAATAAGACTGACTTTCATGTAAAAAAGGCAAACACAAATTATCAATGCGTGAGAACTCAGGGAATATTTTTCTCATGAGTCCATTCTGAGAATTTGCTGGAGAACAAGCTTTAGAAAGTCAAAATGATTAAAAAGGTCTCATCATAAGTTCTGGGGTTGATTACTAGACTTAGTAGGAGAACTAAGACTGAATGAGAGTTCAGAGAGGGAGCATAGTCAATAATGGCCATAAATTCAAGCTGTAGTTATAGCACAACCATAAAAAAATGGTAAGAAAATGGTGAGGAACTGAGCAAAACATACATACCTGTCCTCAGTAATTTTATCGGTAGTAGGTAGTGGTAGCTTTAATATTGTTATTCAGAGACTATTATGTGTATAATAAGGGAGAAAGAAAATAAATGATTGTGGAATATGCTATTTATATCAGCCCCTAAGTCACTGAGGACATGAATGATCCTTTTAGAAGAAAGGAAATACAGATGTGACACAGAATACGATAATTCAAAACCTCTGATGTCTGAAATTGAATTGGAAGTATCAGTATGATCTCATGAGATGTTTTGAATATGCATACACTTCTTAGTTTTTTTCACTGACAAGGCTTAGAAACAATATCTAATAAAGTAATATCAAATATTGCTAGTCCCCAGACTGTGATACTGAAATAATATCTCCCACTGAAGGACTACAGTCTGTTGAGAATGACCACAGTCTTTCCAGAGTCGGCATGGGAAATATATAAGTTGAGCCTAGAAAAATGTATAATGAAGAAGCCAGGCCATGTCAGAATCAGGAATAGTAACACCAATTCTTGAAGCATCCTCTACATACCATACTAAGTCATACTAAGGCACCACATTTGGACTATGACCTTCTTTCATAGGACTTGTGTGGATCTCATGCAGGTCTTTGTTTCTTGTCTCTTTCAGTCCCTAATTTCTCTGCTTCACAGTTATGGATGATTTTATGGCAAGGGCACCTGTTCCTTGGGATCTAACCCTAATCCATTGTGAGCTCCCTTCGTATTGGCAGCAGTAACTTCCAGCCTCTATCTACTTAGGATGGATTCAAACAGGTGTCTTAGAGGCAAAAGTCCCCTTATCATATTACAAAATGCTCTGCCATGTGGTAATGTCCATTAATGAAATCCTTCTTGTATTGGTTCATGATAGATGCCAAGGGAAGATTCCTTTCAATGGGAGATTTAAAAAATCACTCCTATTTCTTTTTGCTTTATGTGTTATTGAATTAATTTAACAAATTTGATTTAGCACCTTCCATGAGCCAGACACTGTGGCAGGCTCTGAAGAGAGCAAACCCAAGATATATATGAACCTGTTCTGAGAAGCTGACAATTTCTTCATCCTTCTCTGTCATAGGGATAGAGGGATCATAACTCCAGGCTTTGTCCAGCTGATAATAGGAAATGCAGGGAAAGGTCTGCCCTGAGTCTCAGGTAATGTAGCTCCCAAAGTGAGAAGAGCAGAGAAGCAATTACCTCCTTCAGAGAGGTAGAAAGATGTTCTCTTCTAAAGGATTATAATGACTTCCCCCAGCAACATGGACACACCAAAATTAATTAATTAATTAATTAATTAATAAGATTCAGAAAGCATGGAGTAAACAACATGGAAGGGAGCAAGTTGTTCTTTGTATACATTTTTTTTAATTCCTCCATTGTGTTTAAAGGCACACTAGACAAAATCAATGTATTTTGTACAATATATTTGATATGTAATGTAGGCATGCCACATTCTTGTGAAATTAAGGCTTATTTTAATTCTCAGGCCACATGGATGTCCCTCTGTCCCTGCTAGATCCCTCGTCTGTAGTGACTCAGCCTCCCCCTCTCTCTGGCCCAATGACAGATGAAGCTCCAGCAGTCTGTAACTCTCCTGAATCTGATGTTCCATGTGCCTTAATTTTGTCTCTTCAACTAAAGGTGAGGACATGAAGTATATACGTATTCATGAAGCTGGGTAGAGAAATAAATAACCAAAGTTGTTTCTTGAGTAGTGTTAATGCATTACGGAAGACTTTTTAAAAATAGTCTTACTTTAGATCTTTTCTGTAAAACAAATTTATTAAGTACAAATATCTTTTTCATTAGTTAAACATCTAATCATATGTCACATTTGCTTAAAATGGAGAACACCAATGCCTTTCTGCAAATTGTTAGGTTTTGTTTCTATTTTGGATTGACGGAAGGGTACTTACAAGTAGGATACGTTGTCTGTGTTTTTAAGGTATATACTCCCAGTATAGTTGATTCCTTTGCCTAGGAGTCGCTGTGCACTACACCTCTACATTGTACTGGATAGGCGGGACCTCACTGAGCTTAGTTCCCCTTCCCTTTCCTCCCTTCCTTAATTTAATTATGCTTTTCTTTATGTGGGCCTATAGTTGTTAATCTGTTAGTTTCAAATTAATATCGAGTACATGGGATGCTTTCTTTTTCATTCTTGAGATACTACACTGAGGAGAACATTCTTCAGTTCAATCCAGGTATATACAAAAGATGTAAAATCTTCATTCTTTTTTTATGCCTGAATAGTATTCCATGATATACATATACCACAGTTTGTTAATCCATTCTTCGATTGATGGGCACTTGTGTTGTTTTCACATATTTGCAATTGTGAATTGAGCTCCTACAAACATTTGAGCGCAAACGCCCTTGTGATAAAGTGACTTTTTTTTTTCTTCACTAAAGGTAGACCTCCCATTTAATCCCACAATTCCATTAATAGGAATCTACCTTTTTGTAAATTGTAAGCACAAAATTATCAACCACCTATTCAACCTCTACATTTTGTTAAACTAGATAAAAGATGTAGACATTTCAGTGACATAAAAAACTACTTGCTTCCCTTTGTTTTCTTTCACGATAGAGCAAATATTTATCTTCTCTCTGTTTTGGCAGATAGCAAGTGATTTTTTAAATTTAATCTGAGATCTGCATGTTTTCTTATAGTTACATAGCTCCAGACCTTTTCACACAAAAAAAGGCTGTCTATTCTCTGGGAATTGATGACCAAGCATCCCTTTTTTTTTTTTCTGCCTCAAAAGATTTTAACATCAACTCAGCTTTTATTCCATCATCCATTATAGTAATTTGTATAGTAATTTTTTTTAAATAAAAATCTTCTTTGTTAGGGCAGCACCTGTGGCTCAAAGGAGTAGGGTACTGGCCTCATATACCAGAGGCGGCAAGTTCAAACCTGGTCCCAGCCAAAATCTGCAAAAAAAAAAATCTTCTTTGTTGAATAAGATGTAGAAGTGTGTCAATAAAAATTTTTAATATCAAGTAAGGCAAGGTTATCCTGTTTCATACCTGTGCTAAATTTAGGAATCCATAGCAAATTGTAAAAAAATATAGCAGATCTTTATTGTTTGTATAACCAATATTTCTCCCCACCACTTCTGAAAATGCCTCTGGATATGGTTTCTCTTAAGAGATACAATTGTATTTTCTTTCCCCCCACAGTGTAACTTTGAGACTTTAAACACCATACAAAGCTGATTGGTTTTTTCTGTTTTATTTTTGGTCTTTTCTTGAGAGTCTCAAGCTGTCACCCTGGGTAGAGTGTTGTGGTGTCACAGCTCCCAGCAACTTCAAACTCTTAGGCTTAAGTGATTCTCTTGCCTCAGTCTCCCAAGTAATCGGGACTGTAGGCTCCTGCCATGATGCCCGGCTATTTTTGTTGTTGTTGTTTTATTTGTTATTTTTGTTTGGCAATTCTGGGTCAGAGTCAAACCCTCCAGTCCCAGTGTTTGTGTCCTGTGCCCTAACCACGGAGCTAGGGCATCACCCAGTAGGAAGATTCTTTAGTGCTCTTACCTGAGCTCTCTCTCTGCATCACCCTCTTTCTTCCTCTTCTTCTTCCCTTCCTATTCCTTCATTCTTTCTTTTCCCCCTTTATTTCTAACTAAAACTTTAGAGATACATTTGATGTTCTTTCCTAAATCCTCCTTTTCCAAGGAAATCGTTGTCTGGATTGGTGTGCATCATCCTTATACATGGTCCTTTTTCTAATTTACTCCTCATATCTGTACGTTGAAATCTAGAAGGATTATTTTGTGATTTTAGAGTTTATGTAGTTAATGTACATTGCCTATATCCTTTTGGAGCTTGTTCTTTCATCCAACATTGTGATTATCGTGTTTTCCTGGTACATGCTTCCATCATGACCCCACCTCCTTTTCTCAAGGTTTGAGAAGGAGGCACAATACCCAAGCTGGAGCAGTAATGGAATCTTTCTTTTCTTTCCTTGGATGAACAGCCCAGGATTGGTGTAACCAACAGTACCGGGTGTTTTAATCAAAGACCAAGAAAAAAGGCTCAATCTCTCCCTAGTGGAAAAACAAGGAGATGTGAGTTTGGGAGTTGCCAGCAACTGTATTTCTAAGAAGATGAAAGGGAGACATGATGCGAGTGGTTAGAGAATCTGTCAAAAAGAAGCAGAGAAGAGAAATGAAGAGCGATAGCACTGCTCCGGTCCTTGGTTCTCACCATCTGTGTGGCTACCTGCCCTTCCCCAGATTGATTATGTGAACAGTGCAGGCTACTTTTTATCTTACTTGGTTTTCATTAGGTTTATGTCACTAGAAAGCAGCTCTTGATTAAGGAACTATATATGTGAATACATGCATTTATGTTTTCATTTCAGATCAATTTAAGGGTCCATACATTTTTCCATTTGTTAGGTAGCATCCAAGTTGTAGCTGAGTTCTTCACCCAGGAGGTGTGCCATATACCCCTACATTGCACCCATTAAGTGGTAGCTTACTGAGTCCATTCCCCCTCCCCCATCCTCCCTACTTGAATCTAATTGTGTTTTTCTGTCCTTGGGCCCGTGGTTGTCCATCTGCTAGTTTCAAATTCATATTGAGTATACACAGTGCTTTCTTTTCCATTCAGGAGATATTTTACTAAGGAGAACATTCTCTAATTCTATCCAGGTTAATACAAAAGATGCAAGGCCCTATCTTTTTTATGGCTGAATAGTATTTCATGACATCTATATATACACCACAGTTTATTACTGCATCCATGGGTCAGTGGGCACTTGGGTTGTTTCCACCTTGTTGTGATTATGAATCGAGCTGCTGTAACCATTTTAGTACAAATGTCCTTATAGTGATATTTTTTCTAGGTAGATACCTAGTACTGGGATTTCAGGATCAAGTGGAAGGTCTACTTTTAGGTCTTTGAGGATTCCCCATAGGCTATACTAGTTTGCAGTCCCACAAACAGTGTGAGTATTCCCTTTTCTTCATACCCACATTAGCATCTGTAGCTTTGGGACTTTATGATGTGGGCTATTCTCTCTGGCATTAAATGACACCTCAAAGTAGCTTTAGTTCGCATTTTTCTGATGACTAGGGACAATGAGCATTGTTTCATGTGTTTCTTAGCCATTCATCTGTCTTCTTGGGAGAAATTTTTGTTCATGTTGCTTGCCCGGTGACTAACTGGATTGTTTGCTCTTTTCTTGTTGATATGCTTGACTTCTTTGTAGATTATTGTTATTAACCCTTTGTGAGATTCATAATACACAAATATCTTCTCCCCTTCTGAACATTGCCTATTTGCTTTGTTTATTGTGTCTTTAGCTGTGCAGCTTGGACTCACACCTCTCACCACTTATAAAAATTAACTCATGCTGGATAAAAGTTTGAAATCTAAGACATACTCCAGAAGAAAATGTGGGAAAAACTCCTAATAATATTGGGCTGGAGAAAGGTTTTATGAAGAAGGCTCCATTGGCAATTGTAGCAACAACAAAAATAAATAATTGACACCTAATGAAGCTTAAAAGGAACTATATTTTGACAGAGAGAAAGAAATAGCATTTGTTATTGAAATCCTTGTATGTAGTAGTCATTGTTCAAAGCACTATATGCATTATCTCAGCTAATCTTTACAATAGTTCTATGAAGTAAATTATTTAAAATTAGAAGATTCTATATCTCAGGAGCTGAGACACAAAGAATGCCAATAACACATTTTAGCCAAATAGCTCATGTGACAAAATCAGAATTCAAATTCAAGTTTTTCTGACTTCAAAATCTCTGCAGCTTTGTGGTTTCCCGGTTATCATGCTACTCAGCAGGTCAGCAAATATTGGATGTCAGTGGTGAGAGAAGCAATGGGGTTTAGAGGAAACACCACTTGGTCAGAGAGTTGAGTCCCAGCCCTCTCCTTTACCTGGCTATGTGACATTAGACAAGCCAAGGCACTTTATTGATTATTTTCCTTTGGGAATGCAATTTTATCTTGTGCAAAGAATGTGTCAGATAACCACCATTAGATTAATATAATGTCTAATTTCCCAAGTGGAGTGCGGGTTATCAAACAGCTTCCCACAACCCTTGCTCTGTGTCCAGAGCAAAGTAGTTGCAGAACAATGTAAGAAGGTTAATTAGTCTGTAGCCCAGAACAAAGAGAAGCTAAATGACCCGCCTGGGAATTAAGCCTCCCAGATAAAACTCACTATTATAGAAGACATAATTCCAAATCAATAAAACTATATCTAAAATATTGGCTATCAGTTTACAGTAGGTTTCCATAACCCAATCTATTCCATTGTTTTCAAAGATTCTTTTGGTGCTAATAGAATAATATAAATAATTCTTTATTTTAGTATGTAACAGAAGTAATATAGTCATTTTCCATAATGAAATTACATGGTATTATTTTGTTTAATATCTTAAGGATTGGAATTGACTTTTTAAAACATTATAAATAGAGCCTAAATAGTACATTCTAAGGCAAAATTAACCTATACTCAAAGGGCTGTTCAATCCAACAACATAAGAAACAAGTCTCAAAGTATTTTTAATTTCTAAAAAAGAGGAAAAAAGTTACACTAACTGAAAAAAATGTTTTTCACAGAATTGCTGTTTATCTGAGCACTTTGTAGGTGCAGCCAGGTTTTCACACATCCCACCTCCACCTAGAATTTAAAAGTGAAAATTAATATTCTTCTTTTCTACTATAAATACTGTGTTTTGAGATTGCAGATTGGTTGAGCTTTTGTAGTTTGCTTTTTAATCCACTTGAATATTTTGTTCCTGTCAGATTTTCTTCTACTGACATGACTGTGTTGACACATACAAGCCTATATGAAGAATAAAAGCGTGAAGGTGTTTAAATTCAGTCACACAAATGGCTAGCTGCTTATTATGAAAACTGATGCATTGGCTGAACTTTAAAATTTAACTTCTCTCTCTTCAGATTTGTGACAAAAAAGTAAGACTATGTTCTTAAATACCTGTAACTTCCTTCAGAAAACAAAACTTTAGGCCACAATAGATACCGTCCACAGCCTTATAAGTGAAAATCAACAGAATCTTCCAAGGCTACATCACTCTTAGCCTCCAGAGACACACAGAAAAGTAAACCTATGATATTATCAATGTATAAGACATTTTCTTCCATATATACGTGAATTGTTAGAGGCTTTTATCAAAGAGTTTTATACTGCCTCAGTTTCCTACTCCCTCCTTACAGAAGTTCATTAATGTTTTGGATAAAACAGTTCTGCTTCATAATCTCCAACTAGTACCTTTTTACTTATTCTGATTTTCCATTGTCAGTGCTTGTTAAAAGAGAAAATCTGGACGGGATGATGTGAGAGTGGAAGACTAAAGTCTGAGGGGACAGAAGACACGAAAATGTGTGGTCCTGAAAATCAGACCTCTAGGTTTCCTCAATGGACACAAATTTTTTGGAAAATAGATGGAGATTTCTTCACCTCAAATATTTCTTTTGTTGTAAGACTTTGAAGGAAGAACCTAGCTCTAGAATGGAAAATTTCTGAGTCACTGTTGCCATCAGGACTCCGCCCTCCTTATGTCCCTTGTTCTCTAGCTGTCACACTGTTCTAGGTTCCCTGGTGCCTTCGTCATTTTTCTTTACTTGCTTCCTAATATCTTCTCAATGAGTCTGTCTGAAGCTCTTCCCTCAGTCTGTACACAATTCAATCTGCCCTATGATTTCCCTGCATTGTTGACTCCACTAAGTCTATTTTGGGCACTGATTGTTCCTTAACTCCAACCCATGTAACTAAATCCCCCCTGGGAATCTTCTCTTTAGGGACCTCAAACTTGACCTGAAAACAGAATTACTCTGTCTCTAGAAGTCGATGAAAATTGGGGTGTTTCCCTGGCCAGTGACATTTCCTTCTGCCTAAGTGAGCAAAACTGATACACTTAGATGGGGCTGATCACACTCTGTTTACAGGAAATTGAAAAATGAATGGAGAGACTAGAAAGTGCAAGTGGCTAGAACTTAGACATTTTGGTGGCAATTCCAAGAATAAAACTCTCCAAACTCATGTTACAGTCAGAGTCTCCAGAGGTTTCCCAATTTCTATGAGATTCTGTTTCTGTCTCATATTTATATATCATTAAAGCCTTCTTCTCTTCATGTATTCCTTATCTTTAATAACTGTATTATAATTGACCCAGATTTCTAAGACAGAACCTAAAAATCTCCAGACTCATCTTTGTCTTTGTCTTCAGCCAGTTACTTGGAACAATAATAGGGCTTAAAGAATATAATGCAGAGATTATATTCTAAACTCTCAGATCATCTATAGTCAAAACTTACCTTTTAAAATCCTATAGGATTAGAGATGAGTTTCCTATTTTTCAATAGACCCAGCGCATCCAGTTTTTCATCCAGGGCTTGAACAGATTGCTGTTTCCTTAATTGAGTGGCAGATGAAGTATTTAATTTGCATGGAAGCATTGAGTATCTACAGACTTTAAAATATGAGCTTCACGTGCAGTGAGAAGATCATGGAAGGCAGGGCATTCATTCCCACAGCACATTCATTTCCCAAACTCACTCACTCACTGTTTTTCTCTGGATATCTTCCCAAGTTAAACGAACATACTGTGGAATTCTTCTGAGTCTCCTATCTGTCTTAACCTCTTCATCCCCTCTTTAGTTAATTTTATTCAATATAAACATCTTGTGATCTACATATTACTTTCCCTATTTATAAGATATTAGAGTCTCAACGTTATTAGAGTGATTGAAATTGCATAGATAGTTTGAGGAAAAGCTGAACTTCAACTTCAGAAATCTTGTGCTGTTTCCACTGTGTGGAATGCAGTGGAGAGGTTTTATACCCAAGGTGTTCTAAAGTGACATGATGGAGAAAAGGACTTTTAAACTAGTTTTTGCGGAATGAAGACAGCACTGACCCAGCACATATGGAGAGAGATAATTCTAGATTAAAAAAAGAGTTTGAGTAAAATCCTAGAGATACAAATTCAGAATACATGTAGGGAAAGGTGAGCCATGTTGAGAATTTTTAACGTAGAATAAATGCAGGAAATTAGGAGAAAACAAGTCTGAAAGTGTAAACTGAGAACAGGAATTGGATGTCACCAATGAACAAATGAAAGAATGGGAAGAGAAAGGGAAGGAATGAAAGAAGGAGATAAAAAAGAAGGGAAGGAAGGAGAAATGAAAGAAAGTAGAAAGATAAAGTTAAATAAATTACTTCCTGCATAACACGAAACAGGATGGCGTGTTATGTTCCTTGGCATCTTTCTAGGACGTGGAAATACAAAAACCAATCAATAGGATACAACATATATAAATGTGACTATATGTGACAGCACTAAGCTGACTGTGGATGCATGTATTGAGTAAGAGAGTCCAGACTGAGACTGTACACACTACAGTGGTTTCCTGTGCAGAGGAAAAGAAGGGAAGGAAAGCTTTAAAGGGATCTATACAGTTAATTTTTTTAAATAAAAATGAGAGAGAAAGAAAAAGACAGAGACACCCACAGAGAGAGATAAATCTGAAATAAACATGACAAAACTTTAACATTTGTGAATGCTGGATAAAATGTACTTGGCCATTCCTTATTTTACACCCTATACTTATACTTTTCTATGCATTTGAAATACTTATCAACAAAAACAGAAATTAAAACAAGAAACCATGTCATCCTGCTGAAAAAAGAAGGACAGGAAATGAATAAAATTACCGCACAAAATCAAAGTGTCTATGTTGAGTAAAATAAGATTAGAAACTCCAGAACTGGAAGATGTGCGGAAGCTGTTGGTCATTGAGATATTACTAACGGAGGAATTCCAGGTCTCTTGGACTTTATTAAAAGTGATTTGAACCTTACATGACTGAAAAAGTTGGAGGAAATTAACTGAGGAAGAGAGTAACAGATAATATCTCTATTCATTTTCTTAAGGATTTTACTAGGAGGGGAAGTGAACTCAAGACTTTCAGAAACAAATTCATAAGGAGGATGAAGACCATAGGGAAATATTCTATAAGGAATTCCAGAAAATATTTGTGCTACAAAACCTATGTAAATAGCCCCCCCCCCCAAAAAAAAGAGCAATTGCGTTCAATATATAAACTTTCTTTAAGACTTGTTATGGTCTAAAATGTTCACATCCTCCAAAATTACTATATTGAAATCTAATCCCCAATGAGGTGATATTTAGAGGCAGGGCCCTTAGCAGTTTGTTTAGGTTATAGAGATGGAACCCTCATGAATGGGACTCGTACCCTTATAAAAGAGACCTGAGGGAGCTGGTTTGCCCCTTCTAGCATATGCGGATGAACCAAATAGGCTTCATCTATGGGCAATGTGCCCTCACCAGACACTGAATGTGCCAGCACCTTTATCTTGGACTATCCAGGTTCAGGAACTATAAGAAATAAATTCCTGTTGTCTATAAGCCACCTAGTTTATGGTATTTCCATTATACAGCCTGAGCAGACTAAGATTCTAAACTTAATGAATACATATCAAAAATAACAATAATCAAAACATAAACCAGTGAAATAATCTAATGATTCCCAGACTAGGTATTTATATAGCAGAACTTGGTATGTGACAGAAATGTCTTTGTACCATGGTGAGGAAATTAATCTCCATTGAATAGATGGCAATGAAAAAATCAAGCGTGCCATGACAGAATTACATAAATGATTTTAATTCTCTATTCATGTAATATAGAAAACATTTTCCGGTCTATTAAAAATTTAAATGTTAATGGCAGCTCTTTAAAATATGTAGGAAGAAAAAGAAAGATATATGACATGAAACATAAAGTACAAACTATAATGTAAAATATTGATATGTTTTATGACGTTAAAATTAGTATCTCTGGGCTTTGCTTCCGGTTGAAATGGAGTATCAGAATCTGCAACAAAAACAAGAAGAACGGAACTCAAGACACTGGACATCTGGAAATGAAAAACCATGATCACCGAGAGGCAGAAAATCTAGAGACATGAAATTACCCTGGCCTTCTGCCATCAAGGTGTTTCCAGGCTGGTTTTCAGGAAAGGAGAATCAAGTCAGAGCTCAGAGATCTCTCTCTCTCTCTCTTTCCCTCTCTCTCTCCCTCCCTCTTTCTTTCTCTCTGAGCTGAGTAGATGAAGCTAAGAGTCTGAGTAAGCAAAGAAAAGTCCAGTTCACAAGGCAGAGTGCCAGAGGTAGATGGTAGGTGGAAAGAGAACTAACTGTGTAGATGTGCAGACGGTTCCCCTCAAGCGTTCGTCAGAGCACTGATGAGCAAATTTATGTGCGGAAACTTCTTAAAGTGTGGGTATAAGTGGGGGAGGGGGATCTAAAAGTATTAAAGGAAAAAGTAAGTAGAGCTTGCACAGAGTGACAACATCTGTTCTCAGGAGAGAGAAAGGAAATCTTTATACTTCATGGGTATATCACACAATTAAGAAGAATTTTGCCTCCACAGTGGGGAAAATTAACCCTAGACTAACAAAGCTTAATAGTAAGACTTAAGAGGATGAAATCATGTTTCAGAAGTTACCTGTGTAGCAGAACAAACACAAAGTACACAATAAGATAAAACTTACAATAAAAAATTACCATAAGGCAAAAATACGACCTGTCATATGGAGAACAATCAATCATAAAAAATATTGATCAAGAAATGGGACAGAGGATGTCATTATCACAAAAAGTACTAAAATAATTATCACTCTATTTAATATGTTCTAGAAGCTAGAGGAAATGTAGAACATGGTAATAGAAACATGAATGATACAGACTGAACTTTTAGAAATGAAAAATACAACATCTGAAATGACAACTACACAGGATGGAATTAACAATAGATTATACATTTCAGTCTTTTTGTGCAACTACAAATTGAATCTGGAGATAAGGCATTGAACAACAGTAGAAATTTGTTTTTAACCGTTCTGGAGGCTGAAAGTCCCAAACTAGGCATAGGCATTTGGCATCTAGTAGGGGCTGCCTTCTTCATAAGGGAAGAAGACTGTGTTCTCACATTGTGGAAAGTAGGAAGACAAAAGGGAACAAACACCCTTCTTTAAGCCCTTCACAAGGCACCTGATCCTATTCAAGGGTTGACAAGCCTCTTTATGACCTGATCACCTCTTAAAAGACCTACCTCCTAATGCCATCACTTTGGCTATTGAGTTTCAACACCTGAATTTTTGAAGGGATACATACAAACCATAGGTACAGATGAATCTCAAAATAATTATGCTAAGTGAAAGAAGCCAGATTTAAAAAAAAGAGTACATACCAAATAATATCTATAAAAATCTAGAAAATGCAAACTAATCTATACTGTCAGAAAGAAAATCAGTCGCCCTGGCATGGGGGTCCAGGGATACAGAGAAGACATGAGGGCAGGATTCTAAAGGATTATAAAGAAACTTTGGGGGTGGATGTAGATATTAATTGTGGTAATAGTTCAATGGATGTGTATATATGTCATTATATTGATTGCGGTAATAGTTTAATGGATGTATACACACGTATGCTTCAAATGTGTGGTTATTGTATTCAATCCTACCTCCATAAAGCTATCTAAAAATTATGAATTTCTGTTAATGAAAATATATATTTCTTTCTTACTATCAAGGATGAGTCTTAAGCTTCTTATGCTGTTGGATGGCAGAGAAATCAGACTCATGAGGTCACCCTGGGCATCCCCTAAGAATGATTACACAATCCATAAATCTGATCTTCAGCCCCTCCCAGGGTCTTGCCCCACAAAACTACTTTCTACTTCTGCAGGTAACCTCTTGGTGTCTCTGGACAGGAACTTGAAGGAATTATTACTTATATTCCACCACTTACCTTTAAGCTTGCTCATAGAGCCTTCTCTCAGTTTCTTGCAGTAACAGGATTAAATCTTTTCTGAAAGCTAAAATATGGAGCAAAATTTTTGTTTCACATAAATTGTAAAATTAAATATGTGATTTCTATTGGTGGGTTCTGTAGCTGTCTTCTACTGGTCAATAATTGAATGTTCAGCAATCTTTCAAGCTAGTGATTAAAAATAACTATTAATATAAATTAAATTATATGCATTTATAATTAAGTTATATTTTTATTTTTTAATTGAATCATAACTGTGTACATTAGTTCAATCATGGGGTACAGTGTACGGGCTTCATATACAATCTGAAATATTTTCATCTGCCTGTTCAACATAACGTTCATGAGATTTTCTCGTTTACTGTGTGAAAACATTTGTGTTCTGCATTTAGTAGGTTTCTCCTGATCCTTCAAAGATGCACCTCAAGTGTGATCTCACCCTTTATCCTCTCTCCCCCCACCCTCTTCCTCCCTTTCCCTTCCTCTCCCCTTTCCCCGTCTTCTTGTGTAATAGTTGAGTTGTAGCCTTCACATGAAAGATATAAATTTGCTTCATAGTAGGGCTATATACATTGGATAATTTTTCTTCCATTCTTGAGATACTTTGCTAAGGAGAGTGTGTTCCAGCTCCATCCATGTAAATATGAAAGAGGAAAAGTCACCATCTTTCTTTAAGGCTGCATAATATTCCATGATATACATGTACCACAATGTATTAATCCATGCGTGTATCGATGAGCACTTGGGCTTCTTCTATGACTTAGCAATTATGAATTGGACTGCAATAAACAATCTGGTACAGATATCTTTGTTGTAATGTGATTTTTGGTTTTCTAGGTATATACCAAGTAAAGGAATTATAGGTCAAATGGCAAGTCTATTTTTAGATCTCTGAGTGTTCTCCAAACGTCTTGCCAAAAGGGATGTATTAGTTTGCATTCCCATCAGCAATATAGAAGTGTTCCCTTTTCTCCACATCCACACCAACATCTCTGGTTTTGGGATTTTGTCATGTGGGCTAATCTTACTGGAGTTAGATGATATCTCAAGGTAGTTTTGATTTGCATTTCTCTGATGGTTAAGGACATTGAGCATTTTTTCATGTGTCTGTAGGCTGTGCACCTGTCTTCTTTAGAGAAGTTTCAAGGAAAATAAATACTCAAAATTTAGAACTTTTCTTTTTCTTTTTTTTTTTTTTTCTTTTTTTGTCCAGGGCCAGGTTTGAACCCTCCACCTTCAATATATGGGGCTGGCGCCCTACTCCTTGAGCCACAGGCACCACCCTAAAACTTAGAACTTTTTACATCCCCAATTATCCAAGCTCTTGAGGTTTGCATCTCTTCCCAACTCATATTCCATAACATCAGATTTGCAGCTTGAAGTCAACTGTAGGGGAAATATTTATGCCACAGAAATGAGCAAATGGCTACAAATTAAATCAGGGCTTAATTTATAGTTTTGTTATAATAGTAAGGAAGTGATGGAGAAAATGTTAATAATGTAGGTTAAATTCAAACAGCATTGTGTTTGTACTTCTTATATTCTAAACAGCACAGGAAGTTTGAGAAAATACTATTCGAGTGCTTAAAAACTGTATTATCTTACTCAACAATTGAATCACTCGGGTCATTGACAAAGCAAAGTTCTGAGGAATGTTTTTGTTTCTAGTTTGTCTTACTCATTAACATAAAATATATAAACCAACATTTTTATTGAAATTATATTCATTCATCAGTTGCAATCATGGATTAGCTATATAAGAGTGTAGCAAAAACTGAGAGTAATATTCTATTGCATATTCTATTATTATTTAAAAATTTTGTACTACATCAACATGTCATTAAAATTCATAATGAACTTATACACATATAAATATACATTCATTTCTCTCAAGAAAGCCAGCAGCTGAAGATTATATCACTGGGATACTGTCACAGTTCATAAATCTGAACTTGTTCAGAGGTTTTCCTCCTGGGCAAGATACCCCAGAAGGGTTTGTGTTGGGCCCTTCCTGCCATTTGGTTGCAGGCACCAGTTTGCTTCCCTCTAATTCAGTGGTTCTCAGACTTCCTAATGCCGCGACCCTTTAATACAGTTCCTCATGTTGTGGGGACCCCCATGTGGAACAACATGAGGAACTGTATTAAAGGGTCGCGGCATTAGCAAGTTCGAGAACCTCTGGTGATTTGCCCGTCCATTAACTGTGAACTATGAACAGGAGCGTTTTTTTCACTTTGTCATACCTAAGCAGAAGTCTGGAAGAATCTTCTCAAAGCAAGGCAATATCTAACTCTGAAGACAGTGGTTAACATAGCTTTGGTTTTCCTTTTTCAACCAGTACTCCATTATATAAGTGATTACGACAAAGGCAGATATTAGGTGAATAAAGTTGGTAGATCTTCTGCATTAAAAAGGCAATGTTTTCCTGGTATCAGAAACACCAATAACAGTTATTGATAAAAGCAAAGACAAAAGTAAAGATAAATTAGAAACATTCAATGATATTCCAAAGAGCTAGTAGTGTTGATTTATTAGTAAATTTTACACATCTATAAAAAAATGATATCACAGTAAAAATAAAAGAGGCTAAAATTATGAAGAGAAATTTCACGAGGAAATCCAAATGGGCAATAAAATATAATAATAACCTCCACTGGTAATCAAAACAATTAAAATAAGATATACTGAATTATTACTTTTAAACACAGAGATCTTAGAATGATAACTGTAGAAAAGTTGATGTGGGTAAATAAAAGAGACTCACAAATACTTCTGATGAGAGTACACTGGGCCTTTTGGCTGTGCCCATCTTGTTTCTTAACCTCGTATTCCACTTCTAGCAACTTATCTTAAGGTAGTAAGAACTTAAGGAAACGTGGTAAGATATAGTTAACAGAATGGTTGCCATAACCTTGTTTATAATAATAAGGCTTTTAATAATTTATATGTCTAACAAGAAATAACTGGTTATTTATATAGAAACAGAATGCTAAGCAACCATAAAAATTATATAACAACATGTTATTACCTCTCATGGAATAACTTTAATGATTATGTAATTTCAGTGTGAAAATAGCAAATTTAAAACTATGTACAATATTATTCCACTTTTGACAGAAATATATGTTTATAAATAATTTATATGTATTCATTACATACACACACAGTGCCTAAGATCTTAAAGGGTATACATCACAGGGTTCACTGGGGTTTTATTTTGGACGGTTTTATTTTCTTCTTTTATTTTTTCCTTATTTGCATTTAATGGTTCCACACCAAGCACGCATGACTCATGCAATGTAATTTTAAAATCCATCTTTTGACTATTTCAGTACTTTATGAATTTCATAATCAGGTGATCCAAGGACTTGTTAGTACTCAGATTGTTAGGAATTGCAGCTGTTTTGCTCAGAGATGCATTTGGAATCAGCTGGGCAGGGCAGGATTAGTACAACCTAAGAGGCAGTCCTGGAAGGAGACGATTCCTTGTGTTGGCACTTTTTCCGCCTATACGAATGCAGTGTGGAGTGGGGCAGCCGCGGGAGACTCTCTCTTCTGCTTTGGTGTGGCAGTGCTAAGACAGACTGACTCATTTTACTGAATCATGTTACTGGTGATCTGACTCTGGGTTTGGTTACCCACAGGCATTTGACTGTGATGGTATGCCCTGGGCGGCAGTTTTATTTTAAACACCTTCACAGAGGCTTTTCCAGCCCAAGGGGAAAGTTTGAATGACAGTGAGGAAAACCGCACCCTCTCCTGTATATCCATTTACAAGGATCGGGGCATCCTGACCTCCTGGACTTTTGTCCTTCTTTGGCATCTCTGGGCAAAAAAGCATCAAGACTCTGATTTTTAAATTGGAGTTTCGACTGCAGGACAATGCCTCATATTTCAATCATCTCTATACTTCGTTAAGACTTTCCCAAAGGGGCCTCCATCCATCTACCATAAAAAACTTAACAAGAGGCTAAAAATCCAGCAGAGAGGTTTCTCTTGGAGATAAGAAACTGAGTTCACAGCCTAAGACAATGAGAAAATGCACTTAAAAGCGAAGTGACATTTGATAGGATCTGTGCTCTATACTACAATCAATCTTTCCATCATTTCTTCAGGTTACTGACAAAGTCATCATTAAAAGCAATCAACTTAACATTTGAATACGATACCCTATACTGGACTTCAAAACATGTGCCAAGAGATAGATGCTGAGAATAGAAAAATAAATTAGACCAAGCCCTGAAGTTCAGTACATAGAGTCCCCAGGGGACTTAGTGTGAATAAATGCTAGGTGACCATAAAGGCTAGAAACATAAGCATAAATGCATAATAAGACTTGCATAATATCAAGGACAATTCTAATACATAAAACTGATAATATAATATCTTCTATGATTCTAGACTTCATAGACTCTTCATAGACATTGTCAAATATAAAATGATAAGTACTATGGTGACAGCATAGAGTCAGATTTTAGAATATTCCAGCGAATAATTAAATCCGCTTGGTGGAGATGAATTTGTGAGAGAGACAGAAAGAAGGCTTTGAAAGAGAAGATGAATAGACACTCATAAGGTAAAGAATTTGGGGAAGGGTCTTCTACATAAAAAAAATAGCACTAAAAAGGGGAACAGACCCTGTTCTCTCTGAGGATGGAGTTTGAAAGAACTTTCCAAAGCAAAGACGCAGAGTATTATATGTTGGGGTTAGAAGGTTGGGGTATTGAAGACTAGAGAGACAGTTTTCTTCCATTCGTGTCTATTCTGTGAGCAGCCAAACGTTTGACAATCATTAGATTGATAACTAGTAGGAAATATAGCCAATAAATGTTCAGGAGGTGGGCGGGTCCATCACCAGCGGTGGCTCACGTCTCTGCCGGTAATTTGCCATGGGACCTTTCCCATTAAGACTTGTGTCTTCTTCAATTAAAATAAGGCTTTTGGCCTGTGCAATCTTGTAGGTTCCTTCCCCAGCCACTAACTAAGGGTTTCTAGTAGGATAAAGTAAGATAAATGACTTCACAGAGATGAGGTCTGGCTCTGATTATCCTTAGCTAGAATTTGCATACCTGTGTTCTCTTCACTGTCATTCCGTCAGCTGGGACTGGTGGCATCTGTGCAGGTGAAGAAGGAGCTTTCTGACTTTTGAATTGTTTTGACACTTCTTACTGTATGTGATTCCTGGTGGGTGGTAGTTTTGATCATTGTTTGCTTATTTGGAAATAGTATGCCCATGAAATTGACAACTGTCTGATTCTCAGCATAGGTTCCCTAAATTTGAATGGTTTCAAAAAGGAAACAGCTTTCTGTTCTTTCAGACAACATTCATCATCGTCCATCAATCAATCAACTAGCTCTCTTGGAACACTTACTGTCACTCAGGGCGATGCCAGCTTCTCAGTTACCATTGTTTTGACTCTTGGGAGGCAAAAGAAAAGCACCCCGAGAAAAGAGAATGACAAGGAGCCCTGGGCCATGGCAGCCTTCCTTGGGAGCCTGCAGCGACGCTGTTGGCTTATCTCAAAGCAGCGCTGCTATTTTGTCATGTCACAATTTCAAAGTAAATTTCCCTTCAATGAATCTAGATTAGAAAACTTGTAGTTTACTGTTTCTGACAGGGTGACCTGTCAAGACTCATTCAAGACTGGAAAAAAAAAAACCTTTTATTTCAATTGAATATAGAGTTATACTGTTCATTTCCCCCTTTTCTATCTAAGTGCTTGTATTGCTTTCTTAACCAAAAAACCGATAAGGATTATCAAGGTCGGTAATATTTGTCAAGTATGCAATAGTTGGCACATTGTTTCACTCTCCATCGTCTTATTTCACTCTCACTATTTTGTGTGTGTGTGTGCGTGTGTGTGTGTGTAGAGACAGAGTCTCACTTTATCGCTCTTGGTAGAGCTCCGTGGTGTGGTGTCATCACACAACTCACAGCAACCTCCAGCTCCTGGGCTTAGGCGATTCTCAGCCTCCTGAGTAGCTGGGACTACAGGCGCCCACCACAACGCCCGGCTATTTTTCTGTTTTGGAGTTCAGCCAAGGCCAGGTTTGAACCCACCACCTTCGGTATATGGGGCCGGTGCCCTACTCACTGAGACACAGACGCTGCCCTCAGTCTCACTATTATTTTGTGAACTTTGGTATGGTGACATTTAATAAACAGTGGCACCAACACACAATCTAACTTGCTGATACGAGCCCAAGGATGCAACCCACTGCGCTGCAGAGGGGAGTCTGTGCTCTGAGGAGTGCTACGTGCACAGAACATCAGCTTCTACTGTTCGTCTTTGCCCCTTGGACAGGACGTGGACCTTCACTGCTGCTGAGAAGGAAGACAGAAATAGACAGTCACCTGCAATAGTGTGAGGACTGCTCCTCATTCCTCCATCAAGCAAAGCTTCTCACACAAAGGAAGTCATTTTAAAACTAATTTGAACTTCCATTCAATTCAAGCATCTCGGTGCCTCCTTTGTGTGGGGCTGTCCCATATCTTTTCCACACCAGGGCCTGTGTGCTCCAAGCACACAGTGCCAACTACACTCAGTCCCTTCCTCCCACTTCTGCAGCATCTGCCACCGTGGAGGTCCTTAGCAACTGTCTCCTGGACCTTGCATCAGAGTGGGTCCTACAGGGTGTCCTCAGACATCCGAACGCTGTCTTTAGATCAATATTCCTATGGTTGTAGCAAATGTTCACCAAAGGTTTGTTTGAGTGACCTGTGCCAGAGCAGCTGATTGCAGAATATGATATAGAGAAACATCACACAAGTGCTACAAGAGGACTAAATAATAAATCTTCCTGGACAAGACTTAAGGGAGCTCTCTAAGTAATTTTACATGTGATAAGTTAGGTTAATGCGATGCTCCCACCTCATACTCGATATTGATGATGCTTTGTTTGCGGGGAGCAGGGTCATTAATTTGAAAGCTTATAATGTCACAACCTATTGATGGGACAGCCTGGTCATCATCAGACCTTCCAAATGACTGAATGTGACCTTCATCCCTTATCACACTACTGCTTTTAGGGAGGATAGGAATGCTTATAAAGTTAAGCTTTAGGGATCAGCCTCAAAGGATGGGTTGGGAGAGTCTTCCCCAAAGGAGGATGATAAACAGCAAGGTCATCGTCCCTTCTGTTTCTCATGCTACTCTCCAGCTTTTGTTTCCTTCCCTAGTAGTCACTCAGGCGTCACTGGTGTTCTTCCTTAGCACACAGTGATGGTCTTCACCTTAAAAATCCAAGTAGCCCCTACTTCTGATGAGGAAGAGGACTGTGCGTTATTCAAGCCTGTCATTTGCTAAGTGGTCCCCGGCTTTGGTGTAATCCAATGGAAAATTCCTGGCCTTAGAGTCAGAAGTGATTTGAAACTAGGCTCTATTACTCACTTGCTGTGTAGCACTGGGCAATTTACTTCTCTCGGAAATTCTTTCACTGCCTGTGAAATAAGACAGTGTGGTTTGCTCTGCATATGTATAGATCAGCAGAGTTTTGCAAGAACAAAATGTAATCTACAGCAAAGTGACATAAATTGAAAAGTGATGCATAAATGTCACTTGTGAATATTATTTATTTAATATAATTATTGTTTGTTTTCAGTGTCCTATCACCAGCCTCTTTTTCCTTAAACCTATTCCACCTACAGAGAATAGGTGTTTTTTGTTTTTATTTTTGAGAATAGGTGTTTATTTCAAAATCGTGTAGGGTCCCGTGTTGGTGAGAAGTAGAAAGTTAAAACTCACAAGGGCCTCGGTCTCTAAGCTGCTTTCAAATTGGAGTCTGAACAGCCCTCAGAGTACCCTAAATAGCATAAGGGAAAGGTGAGGAAATTTATGCAAAACAATTTCCATATCCTTAATATCCACATATTGTCTTTCAGTGTAAGGAAAGTCCTGGAGTTGGGGACTTTAGTATCTTCTTTCGCTCGTGTCCTTTCACTGTGCTAATGCTGTGGTTAACAGCAGAAGGGAACCTCTCCTTCATCTCAGGCCTGTCTGCAATTTCCCAGGGATCCCAACAAAGAAGTCATTAAAAGTATTGGTATCACAGGTGGCACCTGTGGATCAAAGGAGTAGGGCGCTGGCCCCATGTGCCAGAGGTGAGGATTCAAACCCAGTCCCACCCAAAAACTGCAAAAAAAAAAATTCATATCAGGAAGTCTACTTTCATTTATTGCTTTAATTATTTTTAGTATTTTAACTGTTAAAAATACATCAGTCCAGAAGTAATATTTTAGCATTCAATCCTTATGGTTTTGGGGCATTAAAGATAAGCTGAAATTTATAAATATGCTTTATTATATATAGTGGGGCTGGATGATTATGTAAAATAAATAAATAAAAACAGGAGGATAAAATAATATAGGCTCAGTGGAGCAAATGTATGAGTTAAAGGAGAAAATGGAGTGATAACTTCCAAATAGTATTAAGAAGAGTCTGCGTATCAAATCACTAGAGTATTTATATTTTATTACAATCACTTACTATTTTTATTTAAAATGTAATAGTTTTATTTATAACATCAATATTTGCCATGCTTTGAAAGTTACTATATTATGGCCATTTCAATTTATGATGAAATTTTTTTAAAATATGAATTTAAAATGCAAGGAAAAGTACATTTAACATTTTTTTAAATTATATTAAGAGACATTGCTAACAAATTTTTACAGACAGATGCTTTAGAGCAGTGGTTTTCAAAAGTTTGATCCCAAGATTAGCAACATCAACTTGAAACTTGTTAGAAGTAGAAATTCTGGGGTTCTGTTCTACACATTTTGAATCAGAAACTCTGGCAGTGGGACATAACAGTTTGCATTTTTAACATGAGTTAAAAATCAAATCAATCACTTTTAACAGAATGATTCTGGTGCATGCTAAATTTCAAGAAATATTTTAAGAGCCTAACACAACTCTTTGGGGGAATATTTGTAATTCTCTCCTCTTGTCTCTCTTTCCTGATTTCTGTTTTCCACAGGAAATATCAAGGTTAGCAAACAATGTGAAGTTTAGAGACCTGAATGATTAATAAAGTGAGGCCTGGTTGTAGCTGTAGGTTGTGGAGATAGTCTAGACTCTAGTTTAAAGACCAAATGATTCATCAGGCCTTTGATTTACATTGCACTGTTGAAACTGGTTGAAAAGGCGATCAACCAGTGATCACACATTTGGTTTCTTGGAGAGGTTAACTGTCTGAAATCATTTTCTAATTATCCTTCTTAAAAAATATATTTATTTACTTTTTTTTTTTTTTTTTTTTTTTTTTTGAGACAGAGTCTCACTCTGCTGCCCAAGCTACAGTGCTGTGGCACCAGCCTAGCTCACAGCAACCTCAAACTCCTGGGCCTCAGAGCTCTTCTTGCCTCAGCCTCCTGAGTAGCTGGGACCCAGGCATCCACCACACTGCTCAGCTAGTTTTTCTATTTTTAGTAGAGACAGAGACTTGCCTTGCTCAGCTGGTCTTGAACTCCTGAGCTCAAGGGATCCTCCTGCCTTGGCCTCCCAGAGTGCTAGGATTACAGGCCTGAGCCAGCCCACCTTGCATAGTTGTCCCTTTTTATCATGGAAATGCATCAACTGCTACCTCTAGCATTTGATCAGAGACCAGACTAAACTCCCCTATGAGCTAACACATAAATCAGAGGCTACCTTGAAGGGTGAGGAAGCTGATTAGGCCTGCCTGTCTAATTACAGGAGACTTTTTTAAGCCTCCGGTAAGGAAATCATTCAAGAACTTCTGGAAGAAGCTTACTATTTATCTGATAGATCGAAGTTCTCTTTTTTTTATCTTCATCATTGTACTGTCCAATCTATCAGCAAAATGACCAAACCTTATTTGTAATAAAGAGAAAATTATATCTACCCAGTGGGGGTGGGGAATCTGTGGCCTCTGGATCCGAGTGTAGTTCCTTGACCTAATCCAAACTTTATAGAATAATCCCTTTATTCAAGGTTTGTTCTGTAAAGTTTGGATACAGTCAACAGGCTACATGCAAGGATCCAGAAGGCCACATGTGGCCACACATGTTTCCCACTGTGCAGGGTTATTAATAAAATATATATTGACAGTTTCTAGTTTGCATCATGAGAAGTCAATAAGTGGTACAATCTTTCCCACAATGTGTTTGACATAATGCTTTTTTTTGAGACAGAGTCTCAAGCTGTTGTCCTGGGTAGAGTGCCATAAGGTCACAGCCCACAGCATCCTCAAACTCTTGGGCTAAAGCCCAAGTCTCTTGCCTCAGTCTCCCAATTAGCTGGGACTATAGGTGCCCACCACAACGCCTGGCCTTTTCTTTTTTCTTTTTTGGTTGTAGTTGTCATTGTTGTTTGGCAGGCCTGGGATGGGTTCTGGTGTATGTGGCTGGTGCTCTAGCCCCTGAGCCCCAGGTGCCAAGCCAACATAATGCTTTTTATAACAACTTTGTAAGATAAACGTTATTATCCTAATAGTCAGGTAATATTACTGTTCATCCTAAAACCTGCATATGGCTTCCATGCTAGCTATAGAGAGAAAGAAGAAATCTACACACGGCTTATAAGGTCTGATGCAGTCCCGTCTTGTGACCTTTCTGATTCCCGTCTTGTGACCTTCCTGGTTTTGGTCCCTCTGCACAGCCTCTTGGCCTCACTGGGCTCAGCCCATTTGCATTCGTGGCCTGGTGTGCAGTAAGTGCATCTTTCACACTCCAGGCAGATTCCAGCCTTGGGGCCCTTAGCACTAACGATTCTTTTTGTTTAAAGGGCTCTTTCCCCAGGGCCCCACGTGGCTTACTCCACCACCCCCTTCCTTCTTGGTCCAAATGTCATTTTCTCAAACTGGCTCTTAGGGATCACCTATTTACCATTCCTCCTTCTCCCCACATCTGAGCAATTTCAGCCCTCTTTCTCTGCTTTCTTTTTCCGTGGCATTTTCTGCCTTCTAACATAGTATAATATTTACTTAGATATTTTGTTTACTGGACCGGCGATTTGCCTGGTGGCTTGCAGCTCCATCCCGCCTTCCATATTCCTCTGAGTGGGAAGGCTAGAAGCTTGCAAAATGACATTGCCCAGATTTACTTACCACCTATGTTCTAGAAAGATCCTATCATTGACAGGATCTTTCAGGAGACTGAAAAACAGAAGAAAAAAGAGAAGCAATCTTATCTTGTTTCTAGCCCTGCCTCGGGTAGCAGCAGTGGCTGTGGCCATCTCTGAAGAGCGTTTGGGGGCAGCCCCGTTAGTGTGATTCCAGCGCAAGCAGCTGCAGGGGTCCGGGAGACTTGTTGGAAAAGCATTCACGGAATTGTCTTAGGGGCAGGGAGGGAAATAGACTTTGGTTGGAACTCCAGGGCACCTACAGTGCCAGTCAAAACAGAGCTTCTTAGATTCCTGCAAAGCAGCAGTGGCAAAGGTGCCACCAGAAGCAGAAGCAATAGTGAATGTTCCAGCAGACTCGGGGACACAGCTGACATGGATGGCATATTGGCACTTTGCTCTTCTAGTTGTTGCAGTCGTAGTTCCTAATTCTTAATACATTCCTTCTTGTTCTTCTCATCTTCCAGCTATTGCAACTTTTTAAACAACAAAATCCTTGTAATAAATATTCTATCTTGGAAGTATCTAGAATGAACCTTTGCTGCCACAGTACTTTAGAGACTGCTGTCTGAGCATAAATCCACAAACCTTTGTTGCCACTGCTACTGCCACCGAGAGAGGCACCTCCAAAGACAAAGCAAAGAGGCCTTTTCTGCCTTCTGCTTTCCAATCATCCACTAATGTAGAGAAAAGTCAGCTGGAAAGGCAGTAAGCAAAAAGTAGGCGTTTAGCTCCCTGCATTACAGAGAGGGGCACAGAAGGGGCAGGGATGGAGCCGAGACAAACCAGCACATGGTGTCTTCCCCAGTGAAGAAAGGAAATTGTATAAGTGATGTCGACAGTTTTGTTTATTATTGTATTCTCAGCACTAAAACTGAGCCTGATAATTAGCACTCAGTAAATAATTGATGTTATCACTATTTGTCTAGGAAGAAATTCATTTGTTGAGAGATTAAAGATTTCCTGAGTAACAAGCCAAGAAGATGGAATTAATTTCAGGTCTATTTGATAACAAACAGTACATGTGCCCGGTGCCGTGGCTCGTACCTATAATTCTAGCCCTCTGGGAGGTGGAGTTGGGCAGCTTGCTTGAGTTCAGGAGTTTGAGACCAGCTTGAGCAAGAGTGAGACCATGTCTCTACTAAAAATAGAAAAACTAGCCAGGCATTTGTAAGTCCCAGCTACTTGGGAGGCTGAGGCAGGAGGATTGCTTAAGCCCAGGAGTTGTAGTTGCTGTGAGCTAGTCTGACACCACGGCACTCTACCCAGGTGGACAGAGTCAGACTCTGTCTCAAAAACAAAAGCAAATAAATTAAAAAATAAATAAATGAACAAACAGTACACCTTTTTGTTTGTATAAGAGAACTTGTCGCAGCCCATATAGCCTATAGCTAGGGGGAGTGAGAGTTATAAAAAATACCTGTATAGCTCAATAATGGAACACCTGGGTGGAAAGGGCATGGAGAGAGATTTAGCTCTCCTAACAAGCATGAGAGCTCGTGAGATGAGAGCAGCGGTTAATCGGCAGTCTCTACACCTGTGGTGTTGAGAGGCACGAGATCAGCCTTATATTAGGCTGGAGGAGAAGGCAGTTGGGCACATGTGCATTCTATCACGGACCCGCTTACTCTGACTCTGTCTCCTCTCCTGCCTGCAGAACCCCAGCACGGCGTCTGTCTGCTAAAGATTACCAAGCTCCGCTAAAGACTAAGATCTATCTATCTTTCTAAGAAGACCGCTTTACTCTCTCTAATTCTCTCTCTCTCTCTCTCTCTCTCCCCCTCTCCAGTTAAAGTAGACAGCCCTCAGGCACCTCAGAGAATTTGTTTCTGAGCAAGGTAACTTAGCAGTCCACGTCCGGAAACTAGTTAAACCTGGCCCTGAGACCTGGCCAGTCCCGGGCCCTGGCAAGTGGTGTCAGAAGTGACATGTGACAAGAACTAACATGGCAAAGTTCTACAGCTGTTAAGACAGAATGGGAGAAAAGTAAATAAGAATGTGTACTTGTGGGCAGCACCTGTGGCTTATCAAGTAGGGCACCAGCCCCATATACCGAAGGTGGCAGGTTCAAACCTGGCCTCAGCCAAACTGCAAAAACAGAAAAATAGCCCGGCGTTATGGCAAGCACCTGTAGTCCCAGCTACTTGGGAGGCTGAGCAAGAGAATCACCTAAGCCCAGGAGTTGGAGGTTGCTGTGAGCTGTGTGATGCCATGGCACTCTACCTAGGGCAATAAAGTGACACTCTGTCTCTACCAAAAAAAAAAAAAAAGAACGTGCACTTGAATGGGAGTCAAGTTTGAGCTGTGCCTTTCTTGGCTCTGTAACCTCACTTCGCCTTCCTGGATCCTGGTCATTGAATCAACGGATACGTCATGAATTCTTTATATCATATCATATAACCTATGATAACACGCAGCATAAGTCATCTTTTCTGGTGACTCAAAAAGCCCTGTTCCTGCAAAATTTATCTCTAGTATCTCCATGCCTCTCTACCTCGACCTCAGCCATGACAGTAACCTAACCTAATTCATCACCCTTTCCCCACATCCATGCCAATGTCTATTGCTTTTGACTTATTAATAATGACATTCTCACAGGGCTAAGGTACTATCTCATTATGGTTTTAATTTGCAGTTCCTTGGTGATTAGTGATGTTGAATATATTTTCATTGTTTCTTGACCATTCATATCTCTTCTTTTCAAAATAAATATGTTCATGTCTTTTGCCCACTGTTTGATGAGGTTGTTTGTTTTATAAAGTGTTGTAGGAACACAGTCTTACCTATTTGTTTGTATATTGTATACAGCCGCTTCCGTGCCACAGGCTGAGCTGAGGAGCTGCAGCAGACACCAGGTAGCCTGAAAGCTGAAAATATTCACTGCTTAATCCTTTAGAGAAAATGTTTGCAAAATCCCGTGGAACAAAGATTGTTTATGAGCTACTTCTGGAAATGATTTTTAGGTGATATATTTGAAAGTAATGAAAAATACCACCATTTCTTTTTAGATAGAAATTTCCAGAAGGCTTTTCCTTTACTTGTCTACCAACAATGACAGTGACTAATAGAGTAAGATGTAGGGATCACGTGGAACAAGCCTAGGGAATTTGGAAATTCCGCCGCAAACATCGGAGCAATTCCTGTTTGAGTGGGTACTTGCAGTCGAAGGATGCTGATGTGACCTGGTGTCTGCTTCTAAATTCAACTCAGTTTGAATAAATGTTAACAATAAGAAACAGGTTTTGATTCTAATTTCTGACTGTAGAGAGCATAGTTGACTTAGGTTTCAGCTGTGAGCTCCCACATCCATTGTAGCAATTGCACGGCGGCTACACTGATTCCATGACTGAGCACTGTGGGAACACGAAGGCAGCCCCTTTTCCAGGCAGCGATGGCCCCTTTAGCGCAAAGATTCCTGCTAACTTTGCTGTGCTTTCCTCATATTTCTCACTTCCTCTCTCCTTTCCTTCCTTTCCCCTTCTTTTACTTACTTCTTTCTTTCCTTTCTTCTCCCTTCCCTCTCTTCTTCATTAGAGACTTGTTAGAATTATGCATAATGTCCCCTCCATAGTAAAAGAAAACCTGCTACATCGCAGGCTCCACAAAGGAGGAAGAAGTCCTGGTGGGTTCTGGAGACACAATATTGAGCACTCCTCGGGCTTATCTCCTGAATGTCAGGAGTGGCTGTCAGCCTCAAATGAGGGCTACAGCAGGAAAGGGTTTTGCCCCTGATCCTGCCCACGGTACAATCTTCCCTGCCACCTGGAGCAAATGTTCAAGTAAACGCTATGATGTTGGAAGGGTCAGTGGTGGAAAAAAATGTGGTTAGAGAATTGAAGCACCAGTCCCTGGAATTCTGGAGCAGGGTTGTCTGTACTTTCAGCAGTATACAATTATGTGTCTTCTGAGAACTAGCTCTGGTTTGCTAGTGGTCCCAGATAGAGAAAGATGTTTGACCACAGAATATCCAAGGGCTATGAGTCTGGAACTATCCATGATCACCTGGGCTCTGATATATTCACCAAATAATAAATTCAGGTGGACCCATAATGGTTCATTGTAAGCTGGAAAAAGTATATCCAGGACTGAGCCTGAGAAGAACAGAGGTCATGACATGCTGCATGGGCAGGTGGACCAAGTCTCTATGTCACCCACCAGAATTGTCCCTGTGACCTTTCCCTGGCTTGCTCCTATGAGGATATGGAGGATCCTGAAAGAGAAGGAAAAAACTCAAGCTTGGGTTACAGATAGCTTGATAAAGATCAGCTTGATCAAGATCAGCGTGATTTTGAGTGAAAACCAGAAAACCAGAACTAGATTGTGTTGCGTTATGAGTGGTAGCCCTGAAAGGCAGCTGAGCAGAAAAACCTTACCAGTGCATGCAGCTGAACAGTGGACCTGGTTATACTTTTGTATAAGTATAAATATTATAATCGGAAGAAGATGCGACTGAAAGAAAGGATATAAATAAATTTGTGAGCCATAGATAATGGCCAAGATGTCTGGTCTAGAAAGCTGAGAAGACATCTGGGGTAATGGCGTGGTATGCAGATGGATAGATAGGGGTGGGCACAAAGTCGGGTGTCTTTGTATCACATGTTAATGCTCACCAGAAAATATCCACACCTAAAGCCACCGAACAACCAAGTAGACACAATGACTTGGCTAGTTAAATCAGGCGGCGTTGTCCGTGACCGCTCCAGATGGACATGAACTGAGAGGCAGTGATGGCAGACATGAAGTCTATGAGGGAACTCAGCAGGAGGAATTCCAGTTGACAGAGACCACCTGAGCTGTTGCTGCTTCTGAACGTCCAGTGAGACAGCAAGGGAAGTCCCTCTCATCTCTTCAAGGGGTATTTTTCCGGCAGGAATCCCATTGGCCACTTGTGGCAATTTGACTACGTCAGACCCATTTACATGGGAAGAGACGGCAGTCTGCTGCACGGAGAGCGTATCTCTCTTAGGCATGGGTTCCTTTTCCTGCATCCAGAGCTTTAGCTGGCTCCACTTTTCTCGATTCTCTTAGGAAGTCACACGCCTTCAGCACAGTTAGGTGTCTCTGCCCGCTGCTCCTTTTGTATACTCGGGTTAAATATATACTGTACTGCAAGTATTTACACAAGCATTCATTTGTAGTTAGTAATTATCACATGCCTTCTCTCATTGAATCCTTAAAATAAATTTCTAAGATAATTCCTGATAGTATCCCCATTTCAGAGATGAGGTATTGATAGCTATAAATGGCTAAAAGCAAGTTCTATCAACCAAAAGTGTTATGGCAATAATTACAATTTTGGTAGCCTGACTCTAGAGTCCGTGTACTTAACCACTGTGGCTAATTACAATCATCTCTGTTATAATTATTACTTCTCTCATTTTTTCCATATGAGGCTGTAAGTTCATTGGCACTAGCTAGTACAGTGTCTGGCACAATCTACTCCCGGAAAATGTATTGAACTTACAAAGAAAGGAGGAAAAAAGGGCTGGACTTGGGAAATGGTCAGCTTTGAACATATACAGAAAGGACAGTGTTATGACTTTCAAATTTCCATTTTTTTTTAATTTCACTGAGAAGTAAATAGCCTCCTATAAGTTATTGTAGTTATTCCTTTCTCATTTCCTCATTCTTTGGTGTTCCAATTATATATTGCTGACTAACAAATTACCCCAAAACTAAGTAACTTAAAATGGCAACATCTTATTATATCTCATGATTTTGAGGGTCAAGGATTTTGGACGGGCTCAGCTGAGCAATATTTCCACTCCACATGACACTAATTAAAGTCAGTCAATAGCACTTACCTGGTAGATGGCTGGTGTAGAGTCTCTTAGACAGTGCCATTCACATGTCTTGTACCTTGGCAGTGATGGCTGGGAGAATGGAATTAGTGGTCACTGTTGCTAAGGACACCTTCTTGTGGCCTTACCAGCCTGGCAATCTTGGGGTAGTTGATCTTACATGATGACTCAAGGCTCCCAGAGAATAATGTTCCAAGAGGCCCAGGTGCAAGACTTCTTTTGACCTGGCCTTTCCAGGTCAGTTCTGCCACAGATCACTTATGCCACATTTGATTGGCCAGGCAAATCAGTGAGGGCTAGTTCAGGTCTGAGAGGAAGGAATTACTTTCCAACTTTCAAGTGAGATGTAGCAAATGCTTTTGGGCCGCACTTGGTTACATATCTTTAAAAAACTTTGTTTCAGGGAGGCACCTGTGGCTCAAAGGAGTAGGGCAGCGGCCCCATATGCCGGAGGCGGCAGGTGGCGGGTTCACATTCAGCCAAAAACTGCAAAACTTTATTTCACTTCTTATTGCCGGTTTCTTTCAGGTATCACTATCAGATAATCACTAATTACTAACGTGGAGTAATAATAAGAAAGAGCTTCTTTAAATACCCTAAAATTCTATACTCCTCAGGAGACTTCCCTTAGGGCAGAAGGATGTAATTCTCCATTTTTCAGTTTTGGCAGAGAGGAACTAGATATGTGATGTTATCCAAACCACTTAAACTCCTCGAGCTTTAGTCTTTATATCTGTAACAAAACCAACTGTTTTTAAACTAAGAACACAATTGGCAGCTTACAAACTACAGATTTTTTCCTTACAGTTCTGGAGGCTGGGAAGTTCAAGATCCAGGCACTACAAGATTTGGTATTTGGTGAGAGCTTATTGCCTGGGTCATAGCTGGCATCTCATGCTGTGTCCTCACAAGGAAGAAGGACAAACAAATTCCCCTGGGCCAATTTTATAAAGGGATTACTTCCATTCCTGAGAATCGTCCCTTCATGACCTAATCATACCCCCAAATGCTCCACCTTTTAACACCATCATCTTGAGGGGGTAATATTATACCATATAAAATTTGAGGAGACAAACATTCAGCCTGCAACAAGCCTCCAAAATATTAATATCTAAGAAAATTCTACATAATACAAACTAATTTTTAAAAAACAACCTTTCCTCCAATGGACCTGCCCCCTAGGTGACTGGAGACAGGGTATTTGGTGGGATCTCACCTAATGTGTAAAATGCAAAGGTACATTCAAAACAACTAAGAGCAAATTATAAATGCCTTACCACAAAAAATAAGAAAGTGAGGTGATGGTTATGCTAGTCAGTTTGATTTAAGCATTCCACATTGTATATCAAATAATCACATTGTACCCCATGAATGTATACAGTTATGATTTAATACGAATTATATTAAAAAATAAAAATTAAAAAAAAAGCCTTTACTAATACAGTGGCACACCTCTTAACAACAAGGAGAAATGCAGCATTAGGCAATTTCATTGTTGTGCAAACATCATAGAGCATGCTTATGCAAACACAGATAATAATATAGTCTGTTACATACCTAGGTTCTATAGCCTGTTGCTCCTAGGCTACAAATCTGTACAGCATGTTACTGTACTGAATGCTGTTGGTGATTATAATAAAGTATAAGTATCTGTGTATCTAAACAAGGAAAGTTACAGCAAAAATATGTATAATATAATCTTATGGGTCTATAATCAGTTCATTGTTGACCAAAATGTCATTATGTGATGCCTGACTGTATAAAGACACAATACAAGTTGAATATAATGCAATTACACACAAAAATAAAATTTATTATGAGATGTAGAGTCTGTCTTAAACTTGCACAAACCAAAGTCATGTTGTTCCAAAGGAAAAGAAGATCAAATCTGGTTGCAACAGCAAGGATAGCTTTATTATTGCTAATTAATGATTCTACTAACTCAGCTATTCAAAAATCTGAAGGGTGATACTATCCTGAAGTTTGGAGGGATCAATAAGTCTCTTCAGTCCAGTCACCACTGGGGTTTTCTGGAAGAATCCTGTACTGCGCAAAAATGCCTTGGCTTCTGAAAGTGCATCTGGAAAACCCAGCACTGTCATTAGATTTTTCTCTGTGTCTTTAATACTAATAATAAGGCTTACAAAATAATCTGATGAGGAAAGCTAAGGTATGTGAGATTTCATCAGAGAGGGCTGCACCCATGGCCTCTGGGAATTTTCTTTCTGCGGTTCGGAGCCCTGAGTGCCTATCTGGAAATCGGGAGTGCCAGCGTCTCAGTCGTCAACCCAGCTCCACATGGCAAAGGAGCATGCTTCCTGCGCTAAGCACACCTTGCTGCAGCAAATTGACTCAGATGTGGTATTTTAATTGGCGTTAAGCAGAATTATTATTTAATTAAAGCAAAGGCTAATTAATTCTCTGAGTCATTGTTTGTGCAAAAGATGCTAAATTCCAGTCAAAACCAATATCATTGAATAATATCTAATACTCAGTTTGGTGCCTTCAGGTCTATTTTCTTTTGTTTTCTTATCTGAAGGGATATTTTTATTAGGAAGAATTTAAGACAGGCTTTTTAGATTCAGTATATGTCACAGTGGAAAGGGACTGTGGAAAACTCTTCCAGACTGCTCATTTTATAGATGGGAACACTGAAATGCCAAGAGTGAAAAACAGCTACCCAAGCTCACATGCCCCCAGTTTGGGGTCAGTCTTAGGACCAGCAACTCTCATGCCAGGGCCCATCCTACTAGGAAACATGAGTCTTTTGTGAGAGGACCTGTGGCACACCAGCACTAGAAGCAACTCCACAGATCTTCCTGCCAATACATCCATTTCATTGTCGGGGATGAGGACTCGTGACGAAAAACGACGCACCAGAGTCACATAGCAGGGCCAGGACAAGGGGCCCAGTTTGCACTCTAGTAACTTGTCTCCCTTAGCAGGCTCTTTGGAGTGAGGCCTAGGAAGTTGACCAGCTTGTTGCACTGGACAGCTGGGATGTGTCCAGCACACCTTTTCTGTGATTATGGCGCTTTTCAAAGTAATGACTTTGTAAAGAAGTTTCTTTTTTCTATGGGAATAAAAAAGTTGAATGATGCATAAGGCTGACTCTTATTTCAGGCCCAGCCCTTTACTCCAGTGAGCCTTCTCTCTCTCGGAGACCAGGTATTCATGGAGACTCCATGGGGCCTGTGGCCAGCCTTCCCTCATCGTGTGTCCCTTGGCATTTGGGTACAGTCTGGCATGCAGATCCTTGGGATACAATTAGGACACTCCTTATAAAGTGTGATGCATGTAATTCTCTATAATGTTAGGTGTTGAAACTTACCAAAAAGAGGATCTCATCTACCTTCTACTTGTATGATACCCTCTCAAGCACTGAGTGTGGAAGGCACTAAATAGACCTTCAAAGGACCCAGAAGGTAAGAGATTAGCGAACTTGAATGTAATGGTTACTTGTTCAGTATGGAATAGCCAATGCATCTTTGTAGTCAGGGGGAGCAGGGTTAAAAGCCAGACTCTTGCACTTGCTCAGCGTTCTGTGGCTTCTGTTTGGTCATCTGAAAATGGTCATTTTAATACCTATTTCACCATCTTGTCATAGCAATGAGAAGAAACAAATGCATAAGCCACTTGAATAACGCCTCACAAACGTAAGCACTTCAGCAATTAATTCTAGTTTTTGTATCGCCTCAAGTGTAGAAATACTTCACAACCTCCCCTCTGATAAGAGGGCAATGATCCTGACATTTCTGAGAATGTTTTAGTTCTTTGCAACTTAGTTAAGAATGTTGGACAGAACATGCTTGATACTTCTCTCATGTTTTTTGTCCTTCTTACTTAGTTATCAGAGCTTTTTCAGGAAGGAGGGGTTGTGGCAAAATCTGTCATTTGTCTCAAACTTAACTTAGATTGCCCTTTTTCTCCAGACTATACCAAAACTAGGAAAAAGCTAATGGTGACCTGCTGTTGAAAGTTTCCAGGCACATTTCTGTCTATTACACGAGGAAGGTCAGAGTGCTTCTGTTAAGGTCAGCATGGAGCCAGAAGTCTGTTCTGTAGCATGAATTCAGCCCTCTCCCGTAGTGGTTGGGTCTTCATGCATGAACCCTTAGTGGAGGGTTATTGGTTATACATAATCCCCAGCCATGCCCTGGGGAACAAAGGCCCCGTGCCAGCTGCTCCCTTCAGAAGCACGTGCGTGACTCTGGACTACTTATCAGAGTCGGTTGCGGGTAGCTGGGTGTGTGGAAAGGGAAGTTAGGTAAAATCTGTCATCGACTGTTGCATCAAGAGTTTTATGGGTTTTCCTATACCCAGACCTCCCATATTTGGGGTTGCTGAATTGCTTGTGTTATTTCAATGATCAGTCTGGATCTGTGAGTCTCAGCCAAAAGCTTAGGGGATGTTGTAACCGCTGTGCCAGGAGAAACAGCCTTTAATGAACTTCAGGAACAGCCCAATGAGGAAGCATGACTCTTTCTTTAAAGGCCTGAGGGCTGTTGCAAAATCCAGGGGTGGGAGGTGGAAAGTGAGCTGTGGGTCCATCTAGAGACAAGCAAGGGCAACACTGAGAAAAATAAGAACCCCCTGGAAAAACAGTTCAACGCAGCAGACACAGGCTGTGAGGGTGAAGGAAACCTTAAATCTTGGTGTTCCCAAGGAATCCACCAGGAAGGATTCTCACACATGAATCAGGCCAGGTCAGACTGTTCCCTATGAGAAAGTGGCGTTCCTAGCTGCACTTTGCCTTGTGTGCCCCAGCCTGAGGGGTCCCCAGCACTTCCCCAGTCCTCACATTAAAGGAAGCACTACAGCTTTGCCACAGGCAGAAACCAAAAATGGTCTCCTAAGCAGCAATACAAAGCAGAAAAATCTTGAGCTTGAGCATCATAAGGGACAAGTTTTGAGTCTCAGTTCCCCTAGAACCAGTGAGTCCCTTTGGGTGAGTCACCAAAGTCCCCGTTTAATCAACTATAAGTAAAAGAGAATATTTTCTAAAGGGTGATGTGATGATCAAATTCGATGAAAACTCACTCTAGAAAGCATTTCTGATGAAAAGGGTGTCCCTCTGTCCTCCTACGATATTTAGCCAACTTTTTCTTTCTTTTGTGTTATAAATACTGAATTATGACCAAGTCAAAGGAAGGAAGGCTGTGGAGAATACCGCGTCACAAAAAGTGAGATCTTCCCCCAAGAAATGTTAAATTTTTCTTTCCTCTGGGGCAAAGAAGAGAATGGATGCGAAGAATAATTTATGAAATTTTTCTGTTGGCATTATGTCCCTTGATACTCACAAAGACCCTTTTGAATGGACACACCTGTCCCCATTTTACAAATGAGGAAACTGAGGCTCTAGGAAGTTACTTTCTCACACACTCAACAAGAGAGTGTGACTCCTAACCCCAGGAACTTCTTACTAATGGTGTCACAAACAGTTTAGAGATCCTTTGGGATGACAAAGCAAATATATGTAATGTAAAGTTCCAAGATACGTGTATTGCAAAGGAGGAGAAGTTGAGGCTGGTCTAGGAAGTCTTTCTGGGGGAAATGTGAGCTGGATTTTGAACAGCATGTAGGATTTGGGCCAGTGGCAAGAAGAATGTGGCAAGCTATTTCAGACCTGACAAAAAGATTATGCAAAGGCTCAGGAATAGTAAGAGCAAATTAGGGGGGTTGTATCTATGCATGCAATTAATATCTCAAGTCTTGAAATAACTTCTCTGATGACTCTCAAAACTCTGAATCTTTTTTGGGTTCTATGAGGTAGGAAATGTTGGCTCACACTTAGAACAACAAATCTTAGTCTCACGGAGCTGGTAGGTGAGATGGTTTACACATCATATTTACTGGACTAGGTGAAGAATGTAAGGAGGCCCTGAGGTGCTGCCTTGAGAAGCCTTGGGGAGAAGAGAGATCCCCCATCCCTATTTCATTCAACTCAAGAACATTGAAATTATCTTTCCAAATTGGCAAATAATGTTTTTATTTTATATGACATGATGTTTTAAAGCACATATACATTAAAGAATAGTTAAATCCACCTATTGCACCAATGCATTACCTCACTTAAGTCATTTTTGTAGCAAATGACATCTCTCTTTACATTTTCCAAGAATACAATAAATCTCTATTAACTACTGTTACCTTGCTATACAATAGGTCTCTTGAAATTTAATCCTGTCTAACTAGAATTATGTATCCTTTGACCCCCATCTCCTACTCCCCTCCCTCCTAAGCACCCCAGCCTGTAATAACCACCATTCTACCTTCTCTGTCTATAGGACCAACTGTTTTCAGATTCCACATATGAGTGAGATCATGCAATATTTGTTTTTCTAAGCTTGGATTATTTTACTTAATATCCTCTGGTTCATTCAGATTGTGGCAAATGGCAGGATTTTATTTTATTTTATTTTTTTATTGCTGAAGAGTTTATGTGTTTGTGTGGTTATAGTGACACAAACACACACATATATCAAATATATGGTGATAGACACACACATGTGTTATGTATGGTTACCAAATTTTCTTTCTTCATTCATTCATTGATGGATATTTAATTTGATTCCTTATCTCATCTCTTACGAATAGTGTTGCAATAAACATGGGAGTATAGATATCTATTTGACATAGTGGTTTTAATTCCTTTGTATATATACCCAGTAATGAAATTCCTGGACATATACTAGTTTTATTTTTAATTTTCTGAGGATCCTCTGTACTGTTTTTTATAGTGGCTGTACTATAGTCCCTTTGTATTCTTACCAACAGTATATTTTCTTAATTAACTTAATTATTTTTCTTTGGGATAATATTTTAAATTTAAAACCACTGATCAAAGTATAGACTCTTGCTTTCTGTAGATGAAAAAGCAAGACCAGAGATGAAAATAATTTGCCTAAAGTTACAGAACTATTTAGAGGAGAGCAAAAACTAGAACTTGTATGCCTTCTACTCTAGAACCATTTTGCCTACTTAGAAGAGAGTTGTCTTAACAATAAAGCAAATCCAAGTTTCAAAGTACTGTCTTATTCTAAGGTCAGTGTTTACTTTTTTTTTTTTTTTGGTTTATTTTCTGAGAGATTCTCATTATGTCACCCTAAGTAGAGTGCCACGTCATCCCAGCTCACAGCAACCTTAAACTCTTGGGCTTAAGGGATTCTCTTGCCTCTGCCTCCCAATTAGCTGGGACTACAGGTGCCTGCCACAATGCCTGGCTATGTTTTTGCTGCAGTTGTCATTGTTGTTTGGCAGGCTCGGGCTGGATTCACATCCGCCAGCTCCATGTATGTGGCTGGCACTCCAGCTGCTTGAGCTACAGGTGCTGAACCAGGCACAATAATAATTTTTGAATAATTTTTTTTTTTTTGAGACAGAGTCTTGCTCTGACGCCCTGGGTAGAGTGTTGTGACATCACAGCCCACAGTTGTGACATCACAGCCCACAGTAAGCTCAAACTCTTGGGCTTAAGCGATTCTCTTGCCTCAGCCTCCCAAGTACCCGGGACTATAGGCACCCGCCACACCTGGTTATTTTTTTGTTGCAGTTGTCATTGTAGCAGGCCCAGGCTAGATTCCAATTCGCCTGCCTCAGTGTATGTGGCTGGTGCCCTAACCACTGAGCTACAGGCACTGAGCCAGGGTTACATGTTTAAGGGCCCTTTGAGCTTGAATGTTCAAGAGATGGCTTGAATTACCCCTAATGTATCCCCACTAATGGACCCTCCCCCCAGTTTCTTTACTTTCTCTTCTCTGGAGTGTAATGTTAGATAATTAGATAGTTTGCACAGTTTATAAAGTGCTTCCTAATAGTGAACTTTCTTTTGCCTTCCTGAAAATTCCTCTTTGCCAGAAAAGCCATTTGCATTTCTCCGTGAGTTTTCTGATCCAAGTTGAACAAAAGCTTTCATTCTTCTGTTTCTAAAAGCATGATTCTGTTACCTCTCCAACCTAATCAAATTCCTCCAAAAATGTTTCAGGATGTTTGCTTTTCTTGAAAGCCATGGTAGTTAAAAATGTATCCTTAGTATTTTGTCTCTTGGCTTGGAAAACAACAAACTTTAATGTTTGGAAACAAACTTCCACAAACGAAGTCTAACCTATGTTTGGAGAAGAAGGAGGAGAAGGAGGAGGAGGAGGAGAATAAGCAGCAACAAAAAACAAAAAAGTCTTAAGTTTTAAATATGTGCTTCTGCTAATCACACCACCCTCACTTGACATGTCTACGTTACTATGTGTGATCTAAATGCAGATCAGTTTCATCGTTCCTTTTCAGTTTTGCGATGTCAGTTGTGGTCAGTTTTTCCACCTGAGAAATGACCCTTTGCACTATGCCTATGTCTCCTTGCATCTCAGAGATTATTTTAAGTAACCTCACCAATTTATGTCTCTCTCCTATTTCTAAGTCACCAATAAGCTTGCAGCAAGAATTTCACTCTATGTAATTAGCAAGAAAGGAGGTTGGAGGAGAAAAAAGTAAAACAGGGGCATGTGAAATGAAGCTTTCCTCCTGTCAAAAATAGAGTTCTTACTAACTGCTTTTTTGTTCTTCCTGTTTTCAATGAATCAAACTGATTCACTAAGTTGTTTAAGATATGAGAATGTGAAGATTTTACTTCTTTCCTGCTACCTAATTCTCACTCCATCTGCACTAATCATCATCATAATAATGTTGTGGAAATCATTCCTCATTTCTCATTTCCATAATTGTCTTCTCCTCTTTAAGCCAATTTTGTAATTCAAGTGTCTTCTTTGGGAGAAGAATTCAAGAAATTTTATTTTAGAGATAGCAGTAGCTGTTTTAAAATATCTAAAGGGCTATTAAGAATAAGAAGGATTAACCTGTGGCCCCAAAAGGTAGAATTAAAAATTGCATTGGGTAGAAATTATAGTAATGAATATTGTGCTTTAACATAGACAGTCAAAGCTATGTGTAAATGGAACTGGTTATCGTTTGAGGAAATGAACCCCTATCAAAGAGGATGAACAGACAAAAGTAAAATATCACTTTAAAGGGCTATGAAATGTTGTATCAGAGAGAACATTTCATAAAATTTTCTATACTATCTTGGGCAATCTGAGATTATCATAGTCCATAAAGATAGAATAACTGAAAGGAAACGAGATAATACAGCAAATATTTTAGCATCAGAAAAAAAAAAAAAGTGCCCTTCTACTTTTTAAGCCTCTCGTGTGTATGGTAGCAAAATACTAAGCTCAGGAACCGTCCCTAGGAAATACTCTCAGAAATGTTACAGGCCAATGTCCAGGGTTTCCTTACAAACAGGATAAATCTGGTAATACCTAATTACATACATTGAATTCCCCTTTCCACCCTCTCAATGCTTATGACTGGAGAAAGGGCATTAGAACCAAAGTAAAATGAACCCAGGTTTGACAATTTATGATACTTCAGGTTTCATTGGCTTGTCCTTTAGTAACCTAATACTACAGTCTATAGTTTTGTTTTCTCTCACACTCGGTAAGTGAGTGAAGTAAGTGAACAAGAACTGAAGGGAAAAGACCGACTGAGATGACATTTGGACACATGTTTCCATCATTACAGTGCAAAAAAAAAGAACACTGAGTTAACATTCTGACTCTTGGAACTTCTATTCATCTTCTGGGAAGACAGTGATGATGTCATGCCACTCGATTTTGTAATTCTCTGCCTTCTTTCCTAAAGGATTACTAAGCATCCCAGAGCTAATTTCTGTTATATTTCAAAAGAAATATTGTCAAATAAATGTTTTCTTTTGTGACTCATAACCATTAGCCAGGACTTGCATTTTCAATTCTCCCAGCTCTAACAGAAGCAGTTAATTATCTCCATAGGTTTTTTATTATAAATTCTGAATTCAAGCAAAGTAGACATGGAGAGGTCCTTAGAGGACTTCAACCCTCTCATTCTGTGCATGTGCAAACAAGTTCAGCAAAAAGGACTGGGTGTTTAAGAGTGTGTGGTGATTCCACATTGCAGCCTTCAGTAACGGAGACCAAGTGGGTCTACGTTCAGTGATCTTTCTAAAACATTTGCTAACCATCCCTAACCCTATCGGCGAGGATTATTTTATAATGTGTACTACCTACTGCATAAATGTGTATCACTTCAGTTCTGCTGAGATAATTCAGGCAAGTCATAGCTAGGAATACGTATCTACAGGACCTACTTTTTTGTTTTGATAGAGTAGAGACAGGAAGCCAAAAATATATAAAAAGAATAAAAACAGAAGGAAATCAGACACTTGAGTGGGAAGAGATATGGCCATTAAATGTTGAAAAGAGATCAGAAAAGAAGGTAAAAGGAGAGAATAAGTTAGGCAATGCCACAGGAAGACTGGGATCGGTCCTACTGACTCGGTATGCCAGCAGGAGTTAAGCACAGCAGTATTTGCCATGTGCATACATACTGCTTAATTGGAATGCTGTCACTGAGCTGAATGACACATGGTAGCATGTTTTGCATGTTTATGAGTTATTGTCAATGCTGCCAACTTGATATAAAAGAGCTTTGTTCCAAAGGCTTTGTTAATTGAAGAATCACTGTAATGCTACAGATGGCTTATAAAAGATGCCGATGAAATTGGAAAGTAGAGTACTGAGATGTCTGGTTCAACACCCACTAAGTCTTCCAAATCCCACAGCTGGGGTCACTTACCACTGTCTGTGAGGTCAGAACTGCCTTAGTCTATAGCCAAATCCATTCACTTTTTCATTTATTCATTCATTTATTCATACATTCATTCAACATACATGAGAATACTTGTGTTGTGAAGACAGCTGCATCCCCTAACACACAAGACAGTTTTACAAAGACGTGTAATAAGCATGGCCAGACCCCTTCTGTATGATCTTTCTTTCTGTTAGCAATATACTGATGCCCATCTACCAACATACTTGTCTCTAGTTTTACCAGATTATTGTTTATATATATCTACAAGTGTGTATATATTTGAAATTTATATAATGCCTTTGTATAATGCCTTTAGATATTGTTGTTAAAATTTTTTAAGTGGATAACGGATTAAATATGGATTTCAAATCATTGTTTATATTTTATTGATTATTTTTATTTTTAAATAGATAAGACAAAATGCAGTAAGAGGAAAATATAGCAGAGAAGGATGTGGTGTCAGCAAGATGGTGGAACAGAAGTTTCTAGTGCACATTACCACACAGAAAAATAAGTTTGAAAAATCATCCAAGTATGAAAATAGCTTCACAAGAGTTAAGGAATCCAGGTGAGAGATTACAGCAACTGAATGGGGCACCGACAAGAGAAAAGACGTATTGAAGGGGATTGGAAGGGCACTTTTACATTGGCCATGTAACCACCCTTCTCCTAGGGCTTAATAGTGTAGTATGGGAGATGGCTGAAAGAGAGCAAAGTGAGCATTTGACTTTACTGGGGACCCTAGAACTAGAACTATGCCATGAACTCTAGTCCCAGACTGGTCCCTGCAGGTCCAGGGCCCAGGCCTGTTCCAATGCCAGGCCATCCGTAAAGAAATGGGACACCAGGCAAGCCCCTGTTAATGCTACTAACTGACCCAGGTGCTAAGTTAGCCCATCCACAGCCCCCACTCGCTGCTCACACAGGTAACTGAACCAGCTGATTGTTAAGATGTTTCCTTGCTGAAGTCATTCTATAAAGACTAGAGAAGGTGCTTGTTTCTTAAAATGGACTGACACCAATGAAAGATGCTCAAGAGATAAAGAGAAATTAAATGAAAGCATGTAACTATTAAAAAAAAATCATCAAATCACACCAAAAAAAAAAAAAAAAGAGAGAGAGAGAAAAAAGAGAAAGGAAAAAAGGAACTACAAAATAGTCAGAGAATAATTAACAAAACGGCAATAGTAATTCCTTCATAGCCATAATTACTTTAAATGTGAATGGATTAAATTCTCCAATCAATATATAGAATGTCTAAAATTATTCTCCAAAAAAGATCCAATTATATGGTGCCCCTACAGAAGATTCACTTTAGTTTCAAAGTCTCACATATGCTGAAACAGAAGAGATGGAAAAAGATAAATTCCATACAAATGGTAACCAAAAGAGAGAGATGGCTATACTCTGAAAAAGTAGTCTTTAAGTAAAAATTGTCACAGAAGGTAAAGAAGATAATTATGCAATTACATGTGTAAAAGAATCATTCGTCACAAGGATATAATAATTGTAAATATGTATGCACCCAATATTGGAGCACCAAAATACATAAAGCAAATATTGAGAGAAATGAAGTAAGAGAGGATCTCCACAGTGGATATGTCAACCAGACAGAAAATCAATAATGAGACAGTCAACTTGGACAACACTGTAAGCCAAATGAACCTAATAGACATAAAGAACATTCCTGCTAACAGCAGTGGAATATAAATTATTTTTAGCACACACAGAACATTTGATAGGATTTATCTATCATATATTATCCTATAAAATAAGTCTTAAAAAATTTCAGAAGAGTGAAATCATCTCAAGTAGATTGAAATCATCTCAAGTATATTTTCTTACTTATCACAATATTATAAAGCTAGAAATCAATAATGGGAAGAAAACTGAAAAATTCACAAATATGTGGAAATTAAGCAACCAACTCTTGAATAACCAATGGGCAAAGGGGAAAATCAAAAGGGAAATTTAAAAAAAACTACTTAAGACAAATGAAAGAAGAAACATGCCAAAATTTGTGAGCTGCAGCAAAGTATACTTCTAAGTTGGAGGTTTATAGCAATAAGTGCCTACTTCAAGAAAAATAAAAATCTCAAATAATTAACCTAATTTTATACCTCAAGGATCTAGAAAAAGAACAAAGTAAGCTTAAACTAACAGAAGGAAGGAAATAGCAAAGATGTGAGCATAAGTAACACAATAGAAAAGTAACAGAAAAGATCAAAGTGAGGCAATTTTGAAAAAATAAACAAAATGGACAAATCTTTAGCTAGATTAAGAAAATTTAAAAATTACAAAGAAGATATTACAACTGATACTATAAAAATACAAAGGATCATTAAGAAACTAATATTAGCATTTATATGTCAAGAAACTGGAAAATATAAGAAATTGATTAAATTTCTAGCAATAGACAATTTACCAACACTGAATTATGAGGAAAAAGAAAATGTGAAGAGGTCAATAATGAATAAAGAGTTTGAATTAGTTATCAAAAAGCTCTTAACAAAGAAAATTTGGGAATCCAATGCCTTCATTCACAAATATTTACAGAAGTATTAATACCAGTTTTTCTCAACTTCCAAAAATTTAAAGAGGAGGGAACATTTTCAAAGGCGTTTTATGAGAGTAGCATTACCTTAATACAAAAGTCCAAAAAAGACACTATGGTGAAAGAAAATTATAAGCTAATATCCCTATTTTACATCAATGTAAAAACTCTTAGCAAACCACTAGCAGAGAAAATTCAGCAGTGCATTAAAAGTCATATACAACGCAGTCAAATGGGATTTATTCCTCAGATTCAAGGGTGGTTCAACATATGCACATCAATAAATGTGATGTACCACATTAACAAAATGAAGAATAAAATCATATGATCATTTAAGTTGACACAGAAAAAGCATTGACAATTTACAACATCCTTCCATGACAAAATCTCTTTAAAAATTAGGTATAAAAGCAATGTATCTCAAAACATAAAAGCCATCTACAATAGCCCATCACTTCAACATTATACTCAGTGATAAATGTGAATGCTTTTCCTATCAGATCAGGAAAGACAAGGATGCCAACTCTTGACAGTGTCATTGAATGTAGTATTAGAAGCCATAGCAATTAGCCAAGAAAAAGAAATTGGCATCTAAATAAGAAAGGAAGAGAAAAAAATGTGTCTGTTCAGTAAAGACATGATCTATCTATTGAAAAACAAACAAACAAAAAAACAAAAAAAAAACCTAAGACTCCATGAAAAAAGAAAAGAAAAGAAAACCAAAACTCAATTAGAATCAATAAATTCCTTAAAGTTGCAGGATAAAAAAAAATCAGCATACAAAATTGAGTTTCTATACACTAACAATGAACCAGTCACAAAACAAAGAAAATAATATCACTTAGAATAACATCAAAGTATTGTAAAATAAATTTAACCAAGAAGTTGGAAGATCTGTATACTGAAAACTACAAAACATTGATGAACAAAACTGAAGACATAAATAAATGGAAAGGTGTCCTGTGTACATAGATTCAGAGAACTAATATTGTTGAAATGCCCATACTATCCAAAGCAATCTACAGATTCAGTGAAATCTTTATTAAAATGTCAAAGCATATTTTAGAGAATTAGAAAAAACAAATCCTAAAATTCACATGGAACCACAAAACACCAAAAAGCCAAAGAGATCTTGAGAAGTAAAAAGACAGCTGAAGACATAACACTACAAGATTTTAAATTTACTATAAAGCTACATAATACAATCATCATAGTATGTCCCCTCTGGTTCCTAAACATTGATATGTAGATCAATAGAACAGAATAGAAAACCTCGAAATAAATCCATGTTTTTATAGTTGATTGGCCTTCCACAAAGATTCCGAGATACATATTAGGGAACAGACAGTTGGTCTCCTCAATAAATGCTGCTGGGGAAAATGAATATCCACGTGCAGAAGAATGAATTTGAACCCTTACGTCATGTGATATAGAAAAATTAACTCAAGCTGGACTACAGACTTAAACATAAGACCTGAAATGGTAAAAGAAAACAGAAAAAAAAGCTTCTTTTGTAGAAGAAAACAGAAAAAAAGCTTCTTTACAGTGGTTTGGGCAGTGTTTTGGGGGGACATAACTTCAAAAGTCCAGCCAACAAAAGCAAAAATAGACAAATGATTACATCACACTAAAAAGCTTTTGCACAGTAAAGAAAACAATCAAAAATCATAAAGATAACCTACATAATGGGAGAAAATATTTGAAACCACATATCTACTGATACTTATGGAAAAGATAAAAGGAACTTCAAAAAGTCCATAGGAAGAAAACAAATAACCTGATTTTACCATAAAACGGGCAAAGGACCTGATTAGACATTTCTCAAAATAAGACATTCAAAATGTCAATAGTTATATGAAAACAATGTAACTAATAATTGGGGAAATGCAAAGCAAAACCAGAAGCTATCACCTCACAGCTGATAGATTAGCTATAATCAAAATTATAAACAATAATAAGTGTTGGCAAGGATGTGGAGAAAAGGGAACTCTTATAAACTGTTGATAAAAATGTAAATTGGTACAGCCATTATGGAAATCAGTATGGAAGATCCTTCAAAAAGTAAAGATAAAGCCACTACATGACCTGGCAATCCCACCACTGGATGTATATCCAAAGGTATTGAACCCATGCTCATTGTAGCAATATTCCTAAGAGCCAAGACATGGCACCAACCTACATGTCCACCAGTCAATGACTGGATAAAGAAAATGGGCTATGTATGCACAATAGAATATTATTCAGTCTTTGAAATGAAGAAAAGCCTGTCATTGTGACGTGTATAAACCTAGAGGAAAGTCGGCCAAGGTAAGCAAGCCAGGTACAGAGAATCAAACATCAAGTGCTCTCACTTACATGCAGAAGTTCACAAAGTTGAATTTGCAGAAGCAGAGAGTAGAAGGGTGGTTTCCAGGGTGGAAGGATGGGAAAATGGGAGATGTGGATCAAAGGGTGCAAAGTTTCAAGATGTAGGTTGAGGAAGTGCTGGAGATCTAATGTACAGCCTGGTGACTACAGTTAATAATTTATCTTTGAAGTTTGCAAAAGAGAGTATATCTTAGACATTGCGTCCTCAGCACACACACACATCCCAAAACAACTGTGTGAGTTAGTGAATACGTTAATTAGCTTGACTGTAGGAATCATTTCACAATATATATGTATATCAAAACATCGTGTTATATACCTTAAATATATACTGCTTTTATTTGCAGTTATACCTCACTCAATAAAGCAGGAGAAAAAATGAGGAAAAAGCAGAAGTTTCTATTAGCCTTTTAGGTTTTGTTAAATATTTAGTCATTGTCTTATAGCATCCATGTATATTATTCTATTGTTACATAATGATAACATCTTTACCTTTCAATGTATATGAAATTACTTTGACATTTTAGATAAAAGCTCTAGAGAAAGTCTCAAAGTATTGTTATTTAAAATTTCGCAGTGTGAAATAGTATATTTTCTGTTCAATTGGTATATACTTTTTCTCCTTTTGATAATAAAATTTACCTATTTATATTTCACATTTGCCTAGGCTGCCTAGAACTCATTTCCAAATACGCTCATTTACAGAACCAGATTAGCCTTTCTATTTCATATGTTTATTTAGTTCACATTTGTTTGATACTGAATCTTTAATTTCTATTTAGTAAACAAATCTCATAAAAAGCTCCTTTTCTAAGCTGCCTCAAAATCTAATTATTAAAATAAAAAATAAATTATATATTGAATATGGACAAATGATATATGAATTATTAAATAAGCATTTATTTACATATTTAACTTGTCTAATCAACTTTGGATTTTAGCCATGATAGAATAGTTTGTGTTGCAATAATTTCCTGCTGAAGCCAAATATAATTATTAAAAATATGTACATAAAATTTGTATGTACAAAGGCATTTAAGAGTGAATCATACAGGCCTGATTTGAGGGCTATGAATTCTGAAATAAGAAAAGCATAAACATTGAGCCCCATATTCATCCTGGCATTTTACCTGCAAGAATTTTCTAATTGGTATAAGAGGGAAGCTGAGGGAGGGTGGTAAAGAGCCACTGCAGAAACACAGCCTCTTACCAGGTGGATAAGCCAGAGGCTGGAATTCGTGATGACCCAAATGGCCAGGACTTAAGGTACAGAATCCCAAAGACATAAAAACCCCACACATGAATCCCAACATCCGCATAAATAACTTCCCTGAAGTTATTTTCCAATACCAAAGTTGGGCAGGTTCAGGACTAAAAATACATAAGAAAATAGTAGAATGGAAACTAAACATACAATCCGAGATTTAAAAAACCATGAAATGTTGGGAATAGGAGTTGGAGCTTATCCCCATTAGGGTAGAGGAGGCGGGGTAAATTCCCAGAGCTCTGAGTGGACATCGGGAAAGAGAGAGTACTGTGCATTGACAGGGCTGTGCCTGAAAATGCGGGCAGAGCTGGCACAGACCTGACCTAACAAGGTCCCAAACCCGACAGGATAGAACTAACGTGTTGTGCCCAAATTCTTTCTACCAGAGGGAATCCTAACCCTCAATGGAAGAAGATAACCTTATTCAGAATCTCAAAGATGTTTTATCCAAAATATCTAAAATAAAATAAAAAATGACAAAACATAGCAAAATTAGAATTGAATGATCAAACCTTAGGGAAATAGGAAGATAATTGAATAGATTTATAGGTGACTTAGATGATGTGGTTATCAGACAGAAACTTAAATATAAATAGTATTAATATTTGGAAAAATAGAGGGAAAGATAAACAATTTCACCAGAGACTTAGAGTTTATAAAAACACCAATGGAAGTAATGGAACTGTAACATATTAAATTGAAACTTACAAATCCATACATGGATTGTTAGCAGATTAAAAGAAAAATATATATAAATATTTATGTGTTATACGTATATAATATACATATAATTGGAGATTATATATGTGTAACACATAAATTTTTATGTGTTATAATCTTTTATGTGTTAATCTTTTTTTTTTGAGACAGAGACTCAAGCTGTCACCCTGGATAGAGTGCTGTGGCATCACAGCTCACAGCAACCCCCGAATGCCTGGGCTCAAGCGAGTCTCCTGCCTCCGCCTCCCAGGTAGCTGGGACTACAGGCGCCCGCCACAACGCTCGCCCGGCCATTTTTTGGTTGCAGCTGACATTGTTGTTTGGCGGGCCTGGGCTGGATTCAAACCTGCCATCTGCCAGGGGACATGGCTGATGCCTTAGCCTGTTGAGCCACAGGTGCCGAACCTATGTGTTAATCTTTTAAGCAGAGGGGAGGAGAGGGGGAGAGGGAAGGAGGGAAGTAGGAGAGAGAAAGAGGGGGCAGGGGAAGGGAAGGAGAAGAAATATTTGAAAAAAATTGTGTCCAACCATTCTCCAAAATAGATGAAAAACATGATACAACAGATTCAATCAACTCTGTGAACCTCAAGCAAGATAAAATAAAAGGAAAATATTTTTAATCCTTTTAAAGTTGGCTTTTTATTGATTTGGTGTTCTCTTCATTATTTGACGACAAACCCTTGACGGCTTCCCAGAATTCTGACAAAGTTGGTCCTGACAGTTTCTACTTGTTTTTCAACATTTCTCTGGAGAAAAGCAAGAGTTTGGAGTTTCCTGTCCTACCATTTTGCAGATCCAAACAGTTTATTTTCAAATGCAAAATAAAAAAGAAAAATATTTCATCACCAGAAGGAAAAGCACCAAGCTCACAGCACAGAAGCTTATTTCAGCACTAGGAAACTTTACAGACCTTGAGGTTGGGATATCAGGTTGGGAGCTAAACAGCCTCAGTGGTACCAGCAGGAAACCTCCTCGTCCAGCTAATTCTTAGTGACTAACAACCAGAGAACTGGACCTGACTGGAATTCCAGAGCAAGCAGGGGGTGTTGGCCCAGCCTGGCCTGCGTCTGAGACGTACAAAGTCCAGGGAAGGTGGAACAGGTGCAGGCAATGTCCAAGTTCACTTCAGAGTCCTTCCTGCCCTCGGACCTTCTTTCATCTATCCAGTCTTCAATTCTGGACTCTGCTTCAACAATCCCTTGAGCTCCTCTGATCTCAGTTTCCCTTCATCTAGCTTTACTTCAGTCTTTGCCTCAGTGGTCACCTCCTTGTTCTCTTCCTGTTTGTCAGTCTTTGTCCTTGGAATATGCCTACAAATTTTGTTCCCTTTTGACCAGTTTCGTGCTACAACTAGCCACTTCACTTTCTCAACCTTATACTTGTGACCAATTCTATGAAGTTTCTGGACCCAGTCATTTGCATAATTTACCATGGCATTGGACTTCCCAGAGGCCCCCTCAGTTCTTCCCAACCACCAGCTTCGTTCTAAAACTGGAGTATGTAAAATAAAATAATAAATCAATTCTCTTTCTTTCAGGAGTGGAAGAACAAGAAAGTGAGTAGTGACGGGAAGCCAAACCAGCGACAGAAATAGCAACAACAAGAGAGACAGTGACGCTCTTGAGATCTGGCAGTTCACCCCATGACCAGTTTTTAGGGCAGATTAAGGAGTTTACCAAAGACAAATCATTAATGTTTTCTGTGGTATTAATTCAGGTTGTATAGTTCTTTCAGGAGAGTTTCTTGTCCTGAGGGATGAAAGGGTTTGGGGTCACCAGCTGAGGGGGGCTCGGCTCAAGGAATGAAGAGGCTTGACACAGTGTCTGTGCCAGGAGACTGAGGAACTCTGGGAGGAGCCCTGCCGAGTAAACCTCGGGTCTGTGTGTATTATCCGAAAACAGGAAGGAATAGACAGATGCTGCTTGTCCAATGTCAGCTCTGATTAGGGAGGACGTAGAGAAGGCCAGATAGACCGTCTCCACCTTTGTTTATGCAAAGCCGCAGACCCTGAGCACAACCTCTGCCTCCAGCATCAAGAGACCTTTGAACCTAGAGACGCTTTACCATCATTATTATCGTCACACTTCACACATACACCCTCCCTCGGAGGCCTCCTGCACACACACAACCCATACGCCATTCTCATGATGCTCCAGGTCTCTCAAGCAGGAAGCGAGTTTTATGCTAAAAATCTGAGTTCACCTACCGAAGGACGCAGAGAAAAAAGCCTAATGTCAATCTCTTTGAGAATTTGCTCTCTTATTGCTGGGGTAAAATATTGGATTCAAAAAGTGTTTATTCACCAAAACGCACACTTCATTTAATCTTTCCTCATCTATGTGTTTTGAATGTAAAGCATTTCTTTTCCCCAACAATAACTGAAACACTTTTACATCATTTGTACACATAAATTTCATAGGATCTTTTCTGCTATTGTTAGCATTATAAGAATGATTTTTCCTGTTTCAGAAATGAACAGTATACCATTATAAGAACACATGATTGGGAGGTGGTATGCACTTTATCTAGACTCAAAAGACCTTGTATGAGAATCGAACTTGTCATTACTTTTGTGTTGGAGAAGGCCTTTGGAGTACCACCATTTGAATAAGTATTGAAAAATATTATTCAAATACTTATTCAAATGAATGAATACAAATAACCTGCCCATCACTGTTGGGGAAAGGGATAGAACAATGAGAAAGAGCCATGGGTTCTAATCCCAGTTCCATCTCTAGTTTGCCACGGGATTTGGGGCAGCGTATTTAACCTCTCTGGGCTCTAGTTTTTTTATATTGTAAAATGAAGATAGTGATTGCCCTAAAGGTTAACATGAATCATATACTTGCTACATGTCAGGAACCATTCTAACCACTTTAAATGCATAATTTTGCAATTATTACAGGAGCCCTAAGAGGAATACAGTTTTGTTTTTTGGACCTAGGTAACAGTTGAAGAAACCAAAGCACCTAAGATTGAAGTAATTTCTCCGAGGTCTGACAACCAGTACAGAGCAGAGGTAGGAGTCAAATCAGGCGGTCTAGCTCCCAAATTGTGTAAGTTGCTATCCTCTACTGCTGCTCTACATTGTTCCCCACTGTTTTAAATGCTCTCTGAAGCTCTAATTCTAATAATGTTGGGTCTAGGACTACTAAAACTCATGACCACCAGGTCAGCGCTCTATTAACTGGATCTGCTTACCTTTTAGAGCCTTTCCAAAGGTAGATCCAGTGAGAGCTGCAAAAAACAAAAAAAAAAGAAAGAAAAAAAATCTATAAAAGCTGATAATTACACAGCAGCACTTAGTATTTCTATTTGCTTTTACTAAATACTTTTGAGGTCACCACAAATCTCAAAATATTCTCTCTTTTTGAGATCAGCAAATATATAAATTCAAATGTCCACCAGGAAGCACACATGCCATCTGATGGAAACTGACTTTGCTATATAGAGAACCTAACTGAATCTCTAATCAGTGTGACTTGTGGTTAATTTTAGCGTTGTGCTTCTATTACCTTGTGATTTGATATTTGCATAAGATGTTTCATAAAAAGCTTACAATTCTTTTTCTACCTAGAAAGTCACTGCTTATTTTCAATCCCAGGATTGACATTTTAAAACCTTCTTCACCTCAGGGTGGACGCATTCTTTTGAATGTTTTTCTTCTTGGAGTTAAACTACAATCTCATGTCTAGCTAGAATTTAGGAAAGCATAAGAATTTGAGGGAAGAGGGAACTTGGGTGTTTCTAAATTATTTTCCTTTGAATGTCCTTAAAAAAAAAAAAAGTGAACACGTGCTCACTCACCGTTCTTCAGAAAAGTCCAAGTCTAGCTTCCGGAAGGACATTCGCTCATATACCAGTGTCTGGTTGGAGTGAGCTCAGATGGTGAGACCCAGCTTTCTCTCGGGAGCCTGCCCTCTTGAGATTGCTGTACATCATTTGAGCTTCCCTGGACACCTCAATTCCCAATTTGCAGATTGCTTTCAAAACCAGGGAAACTTTTAAAGCCAAAAATGTTCATTAGAAAATTCTGGATCTACCACTTGGTGAAAGAGCCCTTCCTCTTTTAGGCTGTTATCCTATCTGTAGAACATTGACAGAGTAACTTATTTGCTTGAATAGCTTATCTCCTCTTCATTGATGACTAGCATTCCTACTCATATTATTCAAGTTTAGAGATTCAGAGGACATTGTGCTCCAAATATATTATTTTTCTCAACAAATACAGATCTATGTCACTTATTCAGTGGCAGTCTGGCGAATGATTAACAGCTATCTGTTGGGAAGCAGGGGAAGCTCTGATCTGTGTTGTGAGTCTATGGTATACTCCTACCATTGCCAACTTCTAGCTCTCATCAAGAAGCTACTGAAACTAGTAGATGAGTAACTGCACACCCATATAAGAAAAAAACACACAATCACATTCGAGTTGGTGGAGGGAGGAAGTGGGAGGGGTCTCTGTAAGCTTTCACCAAAAGGGCACATCTCCAGGGTGGAGGGCTCGGCCGGACCACTGGCGTTTACCCAACAAACCCAAACAATGTAATCTAATCATTTGTACTCATCTATTAACTTGAAATAAGAACAAAAATAAAATGAAACATTTAGGGTATAATAAAAGAATATTGTCAAAATGTTTTTTAAAAAGTCATCAAACCAGAAGACTAGGGAAACGAGCATCACAGTTTGGTCTTGTGAGGCAGTTTGAACTGGCTGCAGCACACTTTTGCCATCCCAGTGGGAATTTGAATGATAACACTTCGAATGGGGCAGGCTAGTGACATGTGCGAAAGGAAGACTGGGAATCGATTAAGCCACCGACCAATAGTGTCACCTTAAAGAAAACCGTTACATTCTCTAAATCTTCCCTCTGTACTGAAAAATGAGGACAACAGTGTCTTTCTTATAGGATTTTCAGAGAAGTTAGAGAGATAGTTAAAGTAATCATACTGGAAATGAAATAAAAGGGCTAATTCAAACATTGGGGAGGGGGAACATGTAGAGAAGTATTAGTGGGCAGGAGGCTGTGTGACCGTGCCATACGAGGGGCTGGCTGCAGTGTATGGAACCCCTGAGGACAGAGAATTATCAATGTACAGAACAAGCTCAGAATCTCCAGAGCCAGGGTGATGTGTGCCACACAAACGTTTTCTCACTCTGTTCAAATGTGGTGAAGGAAGAGTCCACAGGCTAAGGAAGGAAGAAGCAGCTCAGAGCAAGCCCGCCATGAAATCCTTCAGATCTTTTTTTGTGGGGGTGGGGGGTTGTGAAACGCGTTTTGCATCTATAATTAGGGAATGAAGTGGGGCAGATGGCTGCAGCACAGTTATAATTAAAGTGTAATGCACAGTGAAATCACCTTGCACAGCCAGGGATGCATCTGAGCCAAGAGATATTTGTTCTCTTTGACTGTGCTTTTAAGCCCTTTCCTTGGGCTCCAGAGAATGGCTGTTGCATCATGACACAAATTTCACACACCCGTTTTGTATCAGAAGTTCCATTCACGAATTTTGGATCATCTCATATTAAATTATAATATATGGCTGCTCTTTAATAGAGAAGTCTCTATTGTTAAAGTAGAGGAACAGACTTCCCTTTAACAGCATAGGGCTCGTGTGCTGCAGAAGGCACCCTCTGAGGTTAAGAATCCACTTGCAAACTTTTCAACCACACTAGTAAAGAACCTCTGAAGAATGAACATCTATTACAGAAGAATGGAATCTCTTTATCCAGAACTCAGTTGTTAGCACTAAAAGAAGATTAAAAGCCGACTATTTAGTGGGACAGGCACACATGCTGACTTCAAAAATGCTAAATGTGTACTTCTCTTCTTACTCTAAGCCACGATGCAGCAGCAGGGTCAGCACTGGGCTCAAAACAGATCCTCCTGCCTAGCACCTGTGTGTTCCCTGGGCGGGACCTGCTGCTTTCTTTCCTCATCTGGAAGGTACAGAAATGGGACTACATGATCCACGTGCCCTTTCAGGTTCTGTGTTCTTCTCCTTCTCTCTTTTCTTCCTTTCCTGAGTTTACCATAAGACCAGTTTCTTCCACAGTAAATATATATTATTAATTCCACTTAATCTTAAGAAGACTAGGAGAAGAAGAAAGTGTTTTGAGAGTTTATTTTGGGAGGTGAGAGATGAGTAGCTGAAACTGAATCCTGCTTTTCCTTTGCCTGGAACCCTTGGACCCCCCATGTTAGTAACAAGTAGCCAGTTTTTGGACTTTTATCTTATCCTGGTTACTGCTTCCATTGCCAAAAGAAACACAGTCCTGCACTTGCAAATTTTTTTTCCCTTATCCTTTGATTGTTTTAGCATTTCATGTATATTTTTTCTGTTAATTATTAAATACATTTTGTTGCTATAAAAACTTTATCACTTATTAATCTTTTTTTTTTTTTTGTAGAGACAGAGTCTCACTCTATGGCCCTCGGTAGAGTGCCATGGAGTCACAGTTCACAGCAACCTCCAGCTCCTGGGCTCAGGTGATTCTCTTGCCTCGGCCTCCCTGTAGCAGCTGGGACTACACGTACCCATCACAACACCCGGCTATCTTTCTGCTTTGCAGTTCAGCCAGGGCCGGGTTTGAACCCACAACCCTCGGTATATGGGGCTACCACCCTACTCGCTGAGCCACAGGTACCGCCTGACTTGTTAATCATTTTGTTGTTGTTAAAAACCTTACCATTTTGTTGTGTAAAAACCTTATCGCTCAAGGTTTTAGGTTTTCAGCCATTACCTAGAAAAGATATTTGTCTTTTTATTTTCCGACCAAAAAACCAAAAGCAAACAAATAAAACTCCAATAAGAAAGGAAAATAAAATAAAAATTCTTCTTTCTCTTTCTAAGATTGACCCCCAAAGTTAATACCCCAGTCAAGTCTCTATGGATAAATGAAATGATTAGCTACTCAATGAATAAGTTAATAGAGCACTTAGATAAAACAATTCTATCTTCATTAAGAAAGAATTAGTAGAACAGGCAAAATTATTTTACTATCAGGAAAGCACTGTGCGAAGAACACGGTCTTTGAAGTCAGCTAGACGTGAATCTGAATTTCAGATCTGCCCCTTCCTGTAGTGGAAACTTGGACAAGTATTTTTGCTTCTCTGACTTTCAACTTCCTCATCTGTGAAACAAACAAACAAATCAACAAAAAATTGAACTTAGATTGCAAGGTGTGTGGAAGAATTAGAACAAATAACTGTAATATGTCTCGCAGAGAAATACTCATCAATTGTACCTTCTGTTTAGTTCTCATAAATCCATTATGTTAATTTTGTAAGTTTTTAAAATATGTTCTCACTCTTCTTCATCACTACCTCCCACCCAAATCCCTACCCACCTAGCTAAATCGAGAGCTGGCTTAGTAATAATTAAGATGTAAAAAGAGTGCTGGAAATTTTTCACAGAAATTATGATGGATAAGGCAGAAACCTAAGCCTCTGTCAACTTCCTTTTTTAGGTATTTAGCTAAAGATAATCTCTAGGGAGACACAAACAAGCTTTTGGGTAAAAGTGTTATAGAATAGGACTTCTTAGACTACCAGAGAAACAAAATTTCACCATGAGTCAGTAGGATGTATAATATTTTAGAGGGGTAAAAATAGTTGAGATTGAGCTTAGGAAATGAGCCATTGAATACCACTGTGACCTATTTGTTACCCCCTCAAGAAAAATATTTAATAAAATTGAGGAAACCACCATTTCAGCTTGTAAAGCTTTCCTATCAATTACCTTATTTGATCCTTGAAAAACCCTGGGACATAAACAGGTCAGAAGGTAATGTGACTTGTTCCATATATCTGAGGACCAAAGGAGCGGAAGGTCTCCCCTTGCACACACATCTCTTTAGTGTCCTACTTCCCTTTATGCTGAATCATGCCAATGACAAGGCTCTGGTGTTCTCTTCATCCCCTGGTTCCCACTGAGGACCTCAGAGCCCTCTGGCTGCTTGGTTTTCTTCCAGTGTCGGCTCTTCTCACGGAGACCACACACAGAGTAGAAAGAAAAAGACACATGACCTCCTCCTCCTCAGGGCGCAATTTCCCACAAATAAAATGAAAGCAAAAAGACCTGCCTTGCCTACAAACAAGACCAAAGGCAAGAAGGAAACTCAGATTACTAATGTCAGACTCTTGCTTATTGTATATCAACAAACTGTTCTATTAAAATGTAACAAGTGTCACATCATTGGTAAATATTTTATCGGAAGTATGCTTTTTTGTGGGATCTCACCTAATATGCACAATGCAAGGGTATGTTTCAAAACAACTAAGAGTATATTATAAATGTCTTACCACAAAAAATAAGTTGGGTGATGGTTATGTTAATTAGTTGGATTTAAGCATTCCACATTGTATGTCAAATTATCACATTGTACCCCATAAATGTATGCAGGTTACGGTTTTAATTAAAAATTAATAAAAAATTATCCATGTAACAAAAATGGTTGTACCCCTTTAATAAATATTTTGAAATAAAATAAAGTAAACAAAGTAAGGGAAAAAAACGAAGTATGCTTTTGTCAAGGACTGCTAGATGGGGAAAATGTAAGGCTACCTTGGTTATGCTTCAGTATGTGAAAACTAGATACACAATATGAGGTCTTGTTGAGGCTAAGTTAGTGATGCTTCCTCTGCACCCCCATAGTAACAAGTTCGCTTAACTATGGAATTTATATTACATTATTTCACAATTTGCATAATTGTCTCCTAGAAGACAGAAAAGTATCTGATATTCCAAGGCGCAGTGTAGAACCTGGGCCCTGACATCTGATCAATAAATATTTGTTAAATCAAATGAACCATTAGGGACTCTCAATTTTTCTGTTTCCGATGTGTTAGGAAACTGGATAAAATCTCATTGTAAACAACAGAATATCTTAGAAAAAAACCTTTCTAAATGTTAGATGCATTGATGAGTTAGCAAAAAATCCTCTAGACACCTCAATGAGTGAAGGCAGAAATGCAGGGGTCTGATAGAGTAACAAAGGCAAATGTCACCCTGAATGTGTTTATTGCCCTGGATGAATTTGAGCTCCGGTGTTTACAGTTTTACGTGACATAAAGAATAGGAGATAAAATATCTCCCCAGTGTGAGAAGTCTATAAGCATATCTTTCTGCCATAAAACTAGAATACATAGATCTGTGAAATATGATATTGGCATTTAGACAGGGATTATACTGAATTTCTAAACTGCTTTAGGCAATATGGACATTTTAATAATGTTGATTCTACCAGTTCATGGGCATGGGAGGTTTTTCCATTTGTTTGTGCAATCTGAGATTTCTTTTCTTAGTGTCTCATAGTTCTCTTCATAGAGCTCTTTCATCTCCTTGGTTAAGTACATTTCTAAATATTTTATTTTCTTTGTGGCTATCATGAATGATATTGAGACTTTGATTTGACTCTCAACTTGACTGTCACTGGTGTATAGAAATGCTAGTGGTTTATGTACATTGATTTTGTAACCTCACTTACTGAACTTATTTATCAGTTCCATGAGTTGTTTGGTGTAGTCTTTAGGGTTTTATAAATAGATGATCATATTGTCAGTGAAGAGGGGTAGTTTGACTTTCTCTTTCCCAAATTAGATACCCTTTATTTCTTTCTCTTGCTTGATTGTTCTGGCTAGGACTTCTACTACTTTATTAAATAGAAGTGATGACAGTGGTCAGTCTTGTCTTATTCCAGTTTTTACTGGGAATGCTTCCAACTTTTCCCCATTCACTATGATGTTAGCTTTGTGTTTGTCATAAGTGGCTTTCATAAATTTGAAGTCTGTTCCTTCTATACCTAGTTTGTTGAGGGTTTTTGTCATGAAAGTTTTCTGACTTTATCATATGCTTTTTCTGCATCCATTGGGATGATCTTATGGTCTTTGTTTTTGCAGTGAATCATATTTATTGACTTGTGTATGTTTAACCATTCTTGTATCCTGAGATGAAATCCACCTTACCATGGTGAATTATCTTTTTGATGTGCTGTGGAATTCAGTTTTCTATAGTCCTATTTGTTTGAGGAATTTTGGCATTTATGACCATAAGGAATATTGGTCTGTAGTTTTCTTTTTTGTTGTGTCCTTTCCTGGTTATGATATAAGTTGAAACTGGCTTCATAGAATGAATTAGGGAGGATTCCCCCAATGTTTACTTATCTAGAAAAAATAATTTTACACTTCATGTAGAACCAAACAAGATTTTGCAAAGCCAAAGCAATCTTAAGTAAAAAGAACAAAGCTGGAGTCATCACATTACTTGACTCGAAATTTTACTACAAGGCTATAATAACTAAAATGGCATTCTACTAGTAAAAAGTTGAAACATAGATCAGTGGAACAGAAAAGAGAAGCCAGAAATAAATCCATTTACCCAAAAGCAATGGTCTCTAACAAAAATACCCAATAAGTGTTGCTGGGAAAACTGGGTAGCCACATGTAGAACATATCTTTCACCATATACAAAAATTAATTCAAAATGGATAAAAAAAGACTTACATGTAAGGCATGAAACCCTAAAAATTCTAGAAGAAAACACAGGAAAAACTCTTTTAGACATTGGCCTAGGTCTTGCTGCCCGAGACTCCAAAGGCAAATATATCTCAACAATAATAATAAATAAATAAGACTTAATTAAGTTAAAAACCTTCTGAACAGCAAAAAAAAAAAAAAAGAAAGAATTAAGGGAGTTAAAGTGACAACCTACAAAATGGGAGAATATAATAGACAACCTACAGAATGAGAGAATATATTCACAAACTGTACATACAATAAAGGGCTAATAGCCAGAATCTACAAAGAAGTCAAACGAAACCAGCAAGAGAGAAGAAATAACCCCATTAAAAAGTGGGCAGAAGACATGAGCAAAAGGTTTTCAAAAAAGATAGTCAAATGGCCAACACATAGTTGGAAAAATTCTCAGTATCACTAATCACCAGGAAAATGCAAATTCAACCCACTTTATCTCTGTCAGAATGGTCATTATTAAAAAGTCCAAAAATAATAGGTGCTAGAATGGATACAGAGTGACAGGAATGCTTATACACTGTTGGTGGGACTGCAGATTAATGTAGCCTCCATGGAAAATGGTATTGAAAGTCTTCAAAGGAATAAATTTAGACTTACCATTCATGCAGCAGTCCCACTGATTGGTATTTACCCAAAGGAAAATAAATAATTTTATCAAAAAGGTGCCTGTGCTTGAATATGTATTGTAGCAAAATTCACAATAGTATAAAGATGTGGAATCAACATCAGTGCCCATGATACAGGCGAAACTTACTAAATACAGAATAAAAATGTCTTCATACAATAACTAAGAAAATGCCATGAAGGGTATGCTAAACAGTTTGATGAAAACATTTCAGATTGTATATGAAACCAGCACATCATACCACTTGATTGCACTAATGTACGCAGCTGTGATTTAATTAAAAAAAAAAGAAAGAAAAAGAAAATAGTGACAATAATTATGTGATGCTGAGCTCAAATTCTGCTCGTTTTTCCATATTTGAGTGTTATATGTTTGTAACTAAACGTTAAATTTAATCCCCCAAATAAAATTTCTGTTAATGTAAAAAAAAAAAAATACATAAGTGCCCTTCAATTCATGAGTGGATAAAAAAAATGTGGTGTATGTATACAGAGAGTACCAAAAAAGTATATACATTTTATGAGATATTATCTATGTATTACTTTTTGAAGATGAATTGAAGGAGTCATCCCTGGTTAAGTGTATCTAGACGTGCTCTGCACATTCATTTTACCTATAATTTGCACACTTGCTGAGAGTGATCAGTTTTACTTCCAAGAAGATCTCTAAATATGTGTATACATTTTTTTGGCACCCTCTGTGTATATGTGTGTATATATATATATTAGATCTATGTATATGAGGTGTGACAAGTTTGCTTACAGTGGCAGCACTGTACAAACAATGCAGTGAGGTTTCGTAACCTTTGTGTATCAGTGTCTCACAGTTGTGTTCATGTCAACATGTAGTGGTGTCTTGCTGAGTTCAGATCGTTATTGTGTGTTTTTGTGTGCTGTCACAAGAATGTCATACCTTGAATTAGAGCAATGAACACTCATAAATTTCTTTTAAATGAGGCAAGAGTGGCAATGAAATCCAGGGAAATGCTAGTCCAAGTTTATGCGGATAATGCCATGCAGAAAACAGCAGTGTACAAATAGATAAAATGCTTTTCTGAAGTGAGAGGAAGCGTTGCTGATAAAGAGAGGTCAGCATATCTAATAACAAGCAGAACTTATGAAAACATTGAAAAATTCATTGAATTGGGTGTCAAAATTGTCAGCTGACTGTGAGAAACATAGGAGAGCAAATAAATATGGATAAAGATTCAGGAAAATCTTAACAGACAGTCTTGATGAACAACTCATGGCTCTTGTATCACAACAATGCACCAGGTCACAGGGTGTTGTTTGTGAGGGCGTTTCTAGCCAGAAAACAAATAACTGTATTGAAATACCCACCTGACTCACTTCATCTGGCCCTCAATGACTTTTTTCTTTACCCAACAATAAAGAAAATATTGAGAGTAAGATATTTTGATGACATTCAGAACATCCAGGGTAATGCCACAATAGCTCTGATGGCCATTGAGAAAAGAGCTCCAAAATTGCTTTGAAGTACGAACTAGGCACTGGCATCAGTGCATAGTTTCCAAAGGGGAGTAACTGAAATTTGACCATAGTGATATTAAGCAATAAGGTATATAGCACTTTTTCCAGAAGGAGTTCACAAACTTTATTGTCAGTTTCAAATATATATATATACTTTTTCATACTTTATATATGTCATATATTTTTATATTATGTATACATTGCATATTTTAATATTATATTTTATATTATACATAATACATATTTATCTATATTAATCTATATTATATACACATTTATATATACACTTTATTTATTATATATATCATATATATAGTGGAGTACTACTCAGCCATAAAAAGGAATGAAAATAATGTCATTTTAGCAACATGGATGGAACCAGAGACTATAATCCTAAATGAAGTTATCTCAGAAAAAGCAAACATCACAAGTCTTCACTAGCTGGCAAAGCAATGGGCTTAAAGCGAAGTAAAAGTCACTAGAAAACAAGAAGAGGAGAGAGTGGAATTGGGTGAGGGGTATAAATTTATCTAACAGGTAGAAATAACACTATTGTAGTAGTGGGCAAACTTAAAACCCTGACATAGATCTACTATTCACGGATACAAGGTATCCATGTAACAAAACATTTGTCCCTGCCAACCAAACCACCCCCCACCCCCACAAACAACAAACCCCTCACCCCCCCTCTCCTCCTCCCGGGGGGGGGGGGGGGGTGTGGTTGGCGGTCCGGGACAAATGTTTTGTTACATGGATACCTTGTATCCGTGAATAGTAGATCTA